>JAMPIV010007411.1:0-141621 GCA_024509875.1 Oreohelix idahoensis | reverse complement strand
AGGGAATGTCTTGCCTGATTGGACTGGTATCAGACGCCATCAATGAGTTTCATTTATGTACATTCTTTGCACTTATCATCACGTTGCAAACAGATCAACGCTCCGTTTACGCATTTCTTGTGCCAAAAAAGATTTACGCAAGGATCATGCGTTGGGCGCTTCTTATAAAGCGTTTATTCTTTCAAAAGCTGAATATATTCCGGGAAGACAGAATGTCGGGGCTGATCTCCGGAGTATCAACTGGTCTACAGAGGAACGAAGAGCAAACCTGAAGCTAACCTACGTCAGCCTAAAATTCAACCCATCAGGTCACCATCCGCATTTGAGCGCGCGAAAAAATGAATACATGAAAACAATGGGGTTTCATGTCTAAAAGTGGGGACGATTGTGACGTACGTCTAGTTTGACAAGTGAATTCTCCCTGATATGATAGATGATTTAAAGGGACTTTTAGCTTTTCATAACATTAGAACCCCTGAACATTTGTTGTAACTTTTGGTTTGCCAGAACTCATTCCACCGGGACTCATTTAGTAGGCGGCACGAGATCAAAGAGACAGACCGAGGATTTTGGGGGAGACTATCGGCGCTATCAAAGACAGTAGTGGGCCCTGATACGAGACGCAGTTGCTTGCCGCTAATTTCGCGTCTCGGTGTCAATCGAGGAACCGAGCGAACGGGGGAAAGCGAAACGGGCAGCAGCGAGCGGATACGAAGACCAGGGGGCGGCTTCTTCTCTTGATTTGGCGGTCAGATCCCCAAAAGTTCGTGAGATCAAATAAGTTGTCAAGTTTATCATGTCCCACTCAACTTACATTCCATTTTAGCTAAATAGACCATGAAGACTAGACACGTTATCACTCGCTGGCCAGACCTTTACAGAAGCACTAGCTTTATTGAAATCTTGTTATAGATTTTCCCCTGGATTTTATATATATATTTGCAGTGATTTCTATTCTGTGCGAAGCGGTGATATATATATTGTGTAAAGTGATCAGTGGTCTAGTCATTCTATTTCAAGGGAGTTTGTGTTAATTTAAATCTATTAAATTAAACCATCTCAAGAGTTCCAGTTTTAAATATAATGATCTATCTATTATATTATTTCAAAAGATAATAGATGCTTAAATTAACTTTTAAAGTCGCGAAGGAATTTATAATTAATAAATTCAGTTAAGTCCTAGTTTTATAGATGTGGGTTTTTAACCACTAGAATTCGCGCAGTGTTTATTAAATACATAATTAAATACTCGAGTGTATTATAGGCTTAACGGGAAATTCATCGCGCTTTAGAAGGTTATTTGTTTTCGGTATATTACATGTCTTTTTTTGTCTTTCATACAGAGTGATCGTAACCTGTGCGATCCCAGCATTAAGAAAGCAATAAAGAAATCAATCTAAGCAAGGCAAAGCATAAACAGTGTGTAGAGTTCCCCTGACGCAGAACTTGTTGAGACTGTGTAAATTTTTAATCTTTGAGGCGATTCTATGTTTGGAATTCCGCTATCTAACTTATAGCAAAGAAAGCACACCCAAAGACAAATTTAACGCACCATCAAACAACTTAAGTCGTAACGGGAAGAAGAACACTGGCCCGAGCTTTGTTAGTTTACTGACACAGAGAGATAATTCATAATTTCCTGAACAGTGATGTGACTAGTTTTCTCACTGGACTTAAACCATACCTCACGGATAAAGTGTACCAGCACGCGTAAGAATTTTATTATCAGCGGCATAGTCAAATAGACCACACCATCCTCACCCCGGTATCAGAGACCGTGCCCTCCCATAGAAACTGTTATTAAGAAAAGAGACACAACTACAGATTCATTTTTCCAGCGATTACGGGATCCTTTTATGTGCTGACCGCCTACCCGCTAATCTGGGGCTAGAACTTGAACAAACACTCATACATTTAGTTTGAGGTGTAACTGCTGTTGTGTTATTCTATGGAGTGCAAGATTTTTTCACAATCGGTAAGTGAGAGCAAGATGAGTGAAGGCCTTTGCTAGCGCGTGTATGAATGACAGGAAATTAATTCTTTTGTGTGACCATTTTGTTAACTTGCTTACCTGGTAATATATATCTTTTCTGTATACCCTACATTGTTCCTTTAAGTGGGATAGTTGATAATTTGTTAACTCTGTTTAAAACCACCTCCTTTCCATTTGCTTAGTAAAGGGAAGAACAGCTGGGAAGAACAGGTTTTTTTCTATCACCTATACCTAATCTTGTAACACCTCTTTCAGAGTAATTAACTTCACTGTTAAGTTAACGTACCTATGTTTCCTGATATTATCTACCTTTGGACTGGGTTTATCTTTGTCTAATAAGCGGGAAGGGCTTAGTCGATACCAATCTTCTTCACCCCTTCCAAACTTGTTACTTGCATTTGTGTACTTATGATAATTTATGTAATATCTGATATTTTTAGTGATTGATGTTTAAAGTGAATAAAATCACATAAACTCATTTAGTTCTGTGTGTTGGATATACCCAAAGCCCAACTTTTCCCCTTATTCGTTTTAATATAGTTTGTATCTACATTGTCTGTGTGTGTGAAAAACACCAAATCGGTGTGCGCGCAGATGCGAGTCTGGAAAACTGGCAAATAATTGTTTGACCAGGAGAGCGGAAGAGAAGATTGAGAGAAGCGATTTGTCGTAAATAAGTCTGTCTTTACTCTCCTCCAGCTCGCTGTGAAGCAACTATTAAATCTCTACATTTTCTATCACTGTTCTTTCCATCATCATTTTTCACTCTAAAACCGGACCACTTTTCTACGACTCTAAAATAAATTTACGACGCCACAGTCATGACCATAAGGATGACTGGTGCTGGGATGGCGCGAGGCACTATGTTTCTACTGACTCCTGTTTCCTCGTTGCAAAATGACGTGTTCAATGTTTTGGGTATAGTAAACTGAGGGATTGGTTTATTTTAGGGCGAGTTGTGACGTGATGGCTATGTTGGCAGATTTGGAATCTAACGTCATTATGAACCCTAGGGAACTTTAAAGAGTGCAGCAATAGCTGGATTGTATAATTTTATAAAAGTCTGTTTGCTAAACATAGCACGAATGTGTACTGGTAGTAACTTGAAATGTTCAAGAATAATATATTAATTGCTTCACTTGCTGGACAGCAATATAAAGTCAAGTATTGCTATGGTATCTCTTGCGTCACAATAAATATGGACTGAAAGGTACTAGTCTGAACTTGGTTTACTTGGAATTATTATCATTATGCCTTGCGATTTGGAAAAGCCATTATTAATGTTGATGTGGCTATTGTGTATAACAATCAACCCTATAGAAATATGGAAGACAGCGAGCTGGATTTAGGTACTAATTCATAATTTAACAATGGCATCAATTTCAATAATCTCTTTATATTTTGGATTTTTCTTGCGGGACAGCAAGTTCACAATTCTCGCATTATCTATCTGCACATAAGAGCTAGAAAAAAAAGGTTTCTGAAGTGTTTTCCAAAGCGAACAGCCGATATTACTGCATGAAAATTAACGTAATTAAGGTCAATGATTTAACAAAAACCGTAAGTAAAGAAAAAGAAAAACACGAGAGCATCTCACAACCCTGATGAGGCCTCCTTGAAGAATGTTAAAAATCCGTACTGGAAGCCAGCGTACAAGAACGTGCATGAAGCCAAAGACCTAGAGCGGTCTGAAACTAATGAGCCAGAAAAAATCTAGGGTAATAGAAGTAAGCATGCGAACGTTCATGCCACGACTGTCAAGAGGATCGCTAGAAACTATCAAGTGACAAATGGATAACATAGAGGGAAAAAGCTTGGGGGAGGAAGTCCAAGATAATGACAGTATCATTGACCTAGAGTCTGGCTCAATGACTTCGGAAGAGATAGCAAACAACTCTGAAGAACTACATGGACACATCCACAATTAGCGTGAATCTGTAGTCGAAGCCATGGTCGCCTGAGCTGGAAGCATGGTCACACAGGTCTGAATTGGACTTTCTGTATTCACAAACAGTTATACTATTGCAACCACGTGTTTTATCTTTTCAACCCAGACCATTATAATCACAACCAACGTGTCTTTTAATCTTTTCACACTGTAAGTGGTTTCCAATCTAGACATGTTATTGCGTGTTGCCTATGGCATTACCTACAGTGTACTGGATGAGGTCAGAGCTGTAAAGCTCCTGAAAGATAACAGTTTATGTGGAGTTACAGAATGCCTTTCTTGACTGAGCAACGTACCCATTATGACTTTGATCAAACAGACTAATTTACCACTGTGCTATCTTTTCATGCAGTCCATTATAATGCAGCTACGTTTATCAATGAGCTCTCAGGTAGGTAATGTAAATGTGATGTGTAGGTACCATTAAATACACAGACCACATCAGCACTGATGTAAGATCACATAAGTCTAATAATCAATCATAATAGCTCCTATGGCATATCAAATTCAACTAACACAGGCTTCTGCTCCATCTAGCGAGCATTTAAATTATCCCTACAAGGACTACATTTTTTAAGGAAATTTACAAGAGCTTATGTCTACCCAATCACTTCAGACACCAAAATAAGTTCTCCTCTGATCACGTACGCCTCACACGTATGAGAAACATGTGCCTCATATGTATTTTATCGTCCTGAATAAAAGGTAGCGCTGATATACGGAAGTATGATTGAGTATATCATAAACACACTCTAATAATCAAAAATGACAATTGCGCTGTACACACTCGTAGATATATATCGTTAATCATTCGTCAATATTCCCTAACACTCACTAACTACAGTGTCCCTTTGGAAAAACTAACACAACTGGATGTTTAAGTCGGGGTGGTGTTATCATACCCGATCTCTGTTTTACAATAGTCATTGTCTTTGAAATATGGAACTGAGGTATATTTTTATAATCACCAGGATTTTGTTTATTTATATTTAGAGTGGCTAAAAATTTTGATTGAAAAATTGATCCACAGCAGGCCAGGTTTTCAACTTATCTGGCCTGTGACGATGCAGTAAAGAATTCAAGTGGCCCACTCCTCACGGGTGCTGAGGTAAAATGGTAGGCTTCTTAGTCATCCACTCTTGGACCTCTTCAAAGCATCTGGCACTAGCGCAGTGCCAGACCAGAAACTCACAATTCAAATTTGAAAACACAGTTACGTTGTACTAGCAAAACTCAGCTGAGCTGCTGGCTAGACTATGGCGTTCCACTGGTAATATATAATTTTCATGGACGTCATACTTCTACATTAACGATCTGTGTATATGGACAGTCTTTAACAAAATGGCACTTGCCTCTACTTTTGTTCTATAATATGAACGCTTCCGTCCAATCAGCGGACTTCCCCTCTACCGTTCAAATATTTAAACTACAATGTCCAATTTAGGTCCAGTTTCTGTCTAGTGTGTAATATATTTATGTCGGTCTGTCCGTCCGAACTTGGTTTTTCCCAAAATTACACTTGGTTTTAGATGAAACTACAAAAAAAAAACTACACAATTTTTTCCCCACTTACTTATACGATTTCTGTGCTAAGTTATTTTTAGCTTCTACCCTCCTTTTTTGCCCCTTGTCCACATGCAGTTTGTTTTTCTGCGTTAGGCTCAAGGACGCGTCAAAAGTGATTTTTGTGAGAAGTATGCACAAATAACTGTCTGCTAGTCTGTATTGAACAATACAGTCTTTCGTCAATATCTTCCGTGTTATCTGTCCGTCTGTGTAATTAAAAGTATATTATTTCTCAGGTAAAGATGGGCTATCAAACTAGCTAGTTTTTATTCTCCTAAACTTATTATTAAGAAAAAACATACTTTTTTCAAGGTTAGTTTTGAAATTTGTTTTTGTACCTTCGTTCACGGCGTTTGCCGCTATATTCAAACTAAAACGACTAATTACCGTAGAACGTCCAAGATACGTCTGTTTCTGACAAGAGCTAAGGTCGTTTTTCGTCCAATTCCTTACATTG
The DNA here is from genome assembly GCA_024509875.1 of Oreohelix idahoensis. Classification (NCBI taxonomy): domain Eukaryota; kingdom Metazoa; phylum Mollusca; class Gastropoda; order Stylommatophora; family Oreohelicidae; genus Oreohelix; species Oreohelix idahoensis. Next base: position 135,657 of record JAMPIV010007411.1, on the reverse strand, counting down.
TGTCAACTAGTGGCGTAATTTTTTCTTTAAAACTACAAATTGCGTCTTCTAGCCTTTAGATTTAAACACGTGTTCAGACCGCCTCATTTTTTTTCTTTTATCTCCGTTTCTACCCCGTCTAAAAGGATAGGCCGTTAGTCTGCATGTTCTAACTAGTTAGTTTTCAATGACCCTAGAAAACGCTGGCGTAGGTGAAGAAGCAGCAGCGTATCTTACCTATATTTTTATCCCTACATGTTATTTTACCTGTTATCTTTATAAATGGAGGAATTTTAACGTTGCATCACTGTAATTTCACCACACACACCCAGACCATTACATCTCAACCACATGTTTTATCTTTTCACACCCTGACCACTATATCACAATTACATGTTTTATCTTTTCACACGGACAACCTATGTCAAGCCAGAATATCTCAATGCCTTCTATCTACGGTGTCTACGCCACATCCTCGGCATTTCGTGGAAAGATAAAGTGACAAATATCGAGGTGTTGTCACGTGCTGGCCTTCAAAGCATGTATACACTGCTTAGACAGCGCAGGCTACCCTAGCTTGGCAATGTCCGCCGCATGGAAGATGGTCGAAAGATATCTTCTATGGACAACTGGTAGATGGCAAAAGAACAGTTGGGCGACCGCAGCTGAGGTTCAAAGATGTGTGCAAGAGAGACATGAGGGCACTGGACATAAATCCAACAACTTGGTAGGATGAAGCTGCCGATCGCACCAAGTTGCGATGCTCTTACGGTGCCACCCCAGACTGGGTGAAAATAAGCTTTCACGGCAAACAGACGAGAGAAGAAAGGAACACCAAGAAAAAAACCCAGCTAAGGGCTGTCACCTCAAGGCGCATTTCCATAATCAGTTATGATTGATGGGTTATTATTATTATTGTATAGAAATAATACTTTATAACTAAGATATCATAATTAATAAAAATCAACAAACACTCTTACAGGACAGCGAATAAATACGGTGATGTCTGAAATGAAAGTACTCATTTTAACTATTGAAGAAAGCACATTTTTAACACTTACTATTCTGTTACTGAAATTGTAAATAAGCATGCGTCTATTACCACAGTACATCATCATCATACATTCAACACAACCATTTGTTTTCAGCATATAACAGAAAATAGTATGATAACATTTTTAAAATGTCGACATATACTCGTGAGCCTCTTTCGCGTACGCTCGGAGTTCTCGTTCCACAACTTTGAGAAACAATTCTTTATGGTAATGATAACTGCATGTTGATTTGATCTCAATTACAAGTCATCCAGGTTAATGATTGAACACTAATTGGGTTTGGCTTAACAAGACGATTCTCCTTCTGCCAAATATTAAACAGCTTTTCAGTTGAACAGAAAATAATAAGAAATTATGTGATGGTATTGTCAGTTAAGTGTTCGATTGACAGAGCGGTTAGAGCGCTTATCTCGTTCGGCAAAGATATGGGGCTGCGGGTTCGAAAGCTGGTAGTACTACTCTCCACTCTACCCAGTTGTAAAATGATACTTGACTCTGCTCTTCAGCTAGTGTAGGCAAAAGCAGCGAGGAACGGAACTGGTCTCCACGCATTATGACGCCGGACCTACTATGTTGAAGTTTCTAACTCTTTGCTTCCTGTCGTAAAGCGAAATCTGTATGGACAACACGCTCACAATTCCCCGTTTTAAAATCTAGTAACAGCCTATAAACCCTAGTGATAAGTTGTTAAAGGGCAGACTGTAGCTAAGAATTGGATAATATGGAGTTTTTGCGCATCGTCATCGCCCACGCCACGAGACGCGCTGGATTTAAAAAGCAGAACGCCAAAGTGAACGATACCAAATTATTTGTCGTCACTCCGTAATACAAATTACCCCGAACAATAAACGCCGTTTGGCAGACAACAATACATAGTTAGTTTCAAAATGAGTGATAGAAAAACGGAGGAGTGAAAGAGATAGGGAGGTATGCAACCTTGACTAAAGCGTTGTTTTTTAATCTAGTAATAGAACGACATGAGACAGCTGACGTCAAGAACTTGCTCAGGTAACACGAAACGCGAATGGGAGGCTGGAAGTTTAAAAAAAAAAAAGCTACTAGGCCTTGGAAACCGGTTGCTAGGGCATATTTTTTCCCTAAAAGTTAAAGTTTGAATAAAGCATTGGATTTTGATATTGCATGTGATGAAACCCCACCGCCTTGTCTCCTCTCCGTAGTGACAATTTAAATCTAACGAAACCACGATTTGCTTTAGGCAAAACGCGTGCTTCATTTCTTAGAACAAGCGAGAGAGAGAGAAAAATTTAATTAAAAACAGGGGATTAACATGGAGGGAAACCCTACGCTAGAGTATGCATTGCGATACTGAAACTAAGTAACCTAAATTGAGAAGGGTAGCGAAACGGGGGTAAAAGAAATATCGAAAAAGTCTTGTAATTGAATAATAAAGGCAAAGAAAGGACAGTGACAATTAAATGATAATACTTGTTTATTAGAATATCATATTATACATTATGATATATTATCTTACCGTAGAGAAAAGTGTGTTATTTCTTCTTCTTCTTCTTCGTTCGCCCTGAAAAGGACGGTGGTTGCGTTGTGTCTGTTTACAACGTAGCTGTGATATCTGCACCTTTCGGTCGACACATCCGACTTCTGCACGGCATTTTTTAGGACCGGGTTTGCCTTCCCATTTCGATCCACACTCGCTCAGCCAGCCTGCACAGCTGCAGACTGTTTCCAGGACCACCACGTGGAGGTGGAGTGCGGTCTTGACCAGCTCTGATTCGCTGGTCCTGACGCAGGCATTCAAGCTATGAGTCGCTGACTGCGGTCTCTATTGCTGCGTCTTGAGGTCCCAAGTGTGTTATTTGAAGAACTGAAGAGGAAAAATGCAAAGATGAAAATTATGATAAGGAGAGAAATAAAAATATAACAGCTAGCTAACAGACAGTCGACATCTCATCCATAGGTAAGGTGACCAGACGTCCCGGTTTTTCCGGGACAGTCCCGGTTTTCGACCATTTTTGATAATTTGTCCCGACTTTTTTTCGATGCAATCCGGGACGCCAATTTGTCCCGGTTTTGGACGAATTTGCCAATTTGGCATAAATCTCACAGATTTAAAAAAAAAATTATTATTCCGTGGCTGACTTGGGGGAATTTTTAATTATTAGTGAACTGGCGCCGAAACAGCACAAGAGGTTATCAGGACCGCGAATTAGTTTTGTAGTTCCAATGTGATATTCGCAGTTATTTGAAATTTTAGGTAGTGGTAAAGTACCAAGATTTTGCGTACGGTATACGTGTATTTAATTTAAACGGTGAACTATTTGTGCATATTTTGTTATTGTTGTAAGAAAATGGTACCAAAGCGTAAATGCAGTTTCAATGAAGATTTACAAAAGGAATATCCGTTTATTAAAAAGAGTACATCAAACTTCAATGTACGATGCAATATATGTGCCTCCGAGTTTTCGATAAGCCATAGTGGACGTGGTGATATTAAGAACCACATAAGCAGTGAGAAACATAAGAGAGCCGTCGTTACAGCTGCATCAAGCTCGTCGTTAACCACTTTCTTCAGAGCTGATAAAATTGGTGACCAAGAAGAGTAATTAGCTGCTATAGCTATTAGCTGCTATAAGGCGCCTTTGCATATCATACAGTGCTACACAATCATACTTTCAGGTCTATGGATTGCACATCAAAATTACTTCAGGTTACTTTAGAGCCAAAATTTGCATGTGCACGTACGAAAACAGAAGCCATTATTCGAAATGTCTTGGCACCCCATATTCTAAATGAGTTAAGGTGTGACCTAGAAAAGTGTACATTTATTTCTGTACTGACAGATGCATCCAACCACAAAGAATTCAAGATTTTTCCTTTGCTTGTCAGATACTTTGATCACAGTAATGGAGTGAAAATTAAAATATTAGAGTTAAAGTCAATGCCAGGTGAAACATCTGATATTGTAAGTAGTTTTCTTAATGACTGCATAACTGAAAATGGTTTAGACAGGAAAGTAGTTGGATTATGCGCAGACAACACAAATTCCAATTTTGGAGGCGCTGAAAGGAAAGGACAGAACAATGTTTTTTTAAAAACTGCAAGAAAATCTTGGACATGGTCTTATAGGAGTTGGGTGTGCAGGTCATATTTTCCACAAGACTGTTCGAACAGCTGCAGATGTACTGCATGTTGATGTCGAGCTGATTATTGCTAAAATTTATCTACTCTTCAAATCATACACAGTACGAGTTGAAAGACTCAAGGAGTTTTGCCAGTTTGTGGAAACAGATTTCCAGATGATCTTAGGTTATGCTCAGACTAGGTGGCTTGCTCTGCTGCCTGCTGTTGAAAGGGTTCTTCAGATGTTCCTGCCTCTAAAATCATGTTTTCAATCTCAAGACAGAAGCCCAGTTTTTATACAGACATTCTTTGAAAATTACACATAAGGGAGGGAAACCCGAGGCCTGTAAACAGTAAATAAATATGAAACAAATATAAAGGTATGTTATCAGGCACTCGCAGGAAATAAAGAAATGGCTTGTTTATGTTCAGAGTCAGGCCTCTCCATTCCACGAAGCAGTGCAAAAAAAAAAAGGGACAGACGGTAAGCTGTGTTTGAAGTCATTGACAGCATCAACAGGTTGAAAACTATTTTGAAGTCCAAACTGGAAGACTGTTTCTTGCCATCAAGAGTTAAGCTAATCCTTGAAAAGCTGGAAATGGAAGGACTTCCAAAGGAGGATGTGAAAAAGTTTCATGCTAGCGTTTCTTCGTTCTATGAAACAGCTTTCAATTATTTGAATAAATGGGCTGCAAAAAATTTTCAAGACCTAGAATCCTACAGCTGTGTAACGCTGAACAGAATACCAATTTGGGCAGATATTGAGATATCATCATCACTAGTGATTCAAACATTACCTTCAGCCCACTTTACAGAAACTGAAATTTATGACGGATATGTCTATATGAAGCAGTTTGTTACTTCTCAGAAAATTAGTGAATGGAGTGGCAAAAATACATTGCCACCACAACGTTGGATTGAAATGGTTTCCCACTTCAAAAACAATAATGTGACATTTTCAAATATTTTGAAGTTGGCAGAGTTTTTTTTTCTGTCTACCTGGAACAAAAAATGCTGCCACAGAAAGAGTGTTTTCTTTGATGAACAGCTTATGGGCAAGTGATAAAACACAGCTAGGTGTTGAAACTTTGAAAGCTATGTTGACAACCAAAGTGAACTGTGAGGAAACAGGTGTCGAGTTTTTTAAGATGCTGCTTGCAAAGAAGGACCTATTGATAAAAATCCACTCATCTGAAAAGTACAGTAACTCAGCTTCACCTTAAGTAAGGATTATTGATGTTTTTCTCTCTTATTAGTTTAAGTAGTTAAACTTATACAGTAAAATGTATGTTATTCAATGTTATTCAAATGTATATATAAAATGTATATTATTTTTAATTGACATCAACTTGATTTTTCCGGGACATGTCCCGACTTTTGACCTTTTCTTTACCCTTTTGTCCCGATTTTTTGCATTGAAATAGGTAAAATCTACTATTTTGTCCCGGATTAGGGTTTTGAAAATATGGTCACCTTATCCATAGGTCAACATTTCTTTTCCTCTTCCGCTAATTTTTGTGTGTGAATAATTTGTTTTATATCCATGTAATATCATTATTATATTCACTTTAAAATATTATTATATAATGTAATGTATGTGTGAATGTACCCACATAATACTGTACTTTAGAAATGTGAGTCGTGAGAATGTACCCGCATACCAAAAATACAGATTAATTGTAGACGGATTGACCGCATGAGTGAGTGTCGGTATACAGAATTTATTTATTTTTATTTATTGTTTTATTTATTTTATTTTATTATTACTTTTTTCCCCCATTTACTAGCTTGTTTGTTTCAAAAAAAAAAAAAAAACAACCCTACTCATTTTTTTAAATTATGCTTGCATACTGTAAATGAATGCTGTTATGGTAACTTTATAATGTTGCATGCCTTTAAATTAATGCTTAAAGCATCATGTGGGAATGAAAGGATATAGTATGCAAGATTAATGAGAGTGGAAGGGCAGAATGTTAGTGTAATTTGAAAAGAGGCAAGTCGGCGTACCCTGGAAATGGCCGCTCAAATGTTGCTGATCTGCCAAGATCTGGTAGACCAGCCTCAGAGTGCAACGATGAAAATGCAACAAGAGTGAAGAAAATCATTGACCAGGATCGAAAAATGACAATTGTGGAGATAGCTAGTAGATTAAAGCTGAATGAAAGAACAGTTTATAGAATTTTACACAAAAGACTGAACATGAGAAAAGTGTGTGCACGCTGGGTTCCGCGACTGTTGACACGTGAAAAGAAGCAAACGAGGGTAAATTACTGTCAACAGTTGCTCAAAAAGTGTCAGTCAAAAAACTTTTTGAAGACCATGGTGACAGTAGATGAGACTTGGGTACACCATTATGACCCCGAATCCAAAATTGCCAGCATGCATTGGAAAACCCCGGGCTCCCCAACACCTGTCAAGCTGAGAGCGTAGAAATCTGCAGGAAAAGTGATGCTGACTGTTTTTTGGGACGCCAAAGGTGTCCTGTTGAAAGATTATCTGCCTCGTGGCAACACAGTTAATGGACAATACTATGCAGATCTTCTCACCAAACTAAGAAAGGTTGTGACCAGGAAACGAGGGATAACGCGCACTCAAAATCTTCCTTTGCTTCAAGACAACGCGCCCTCTCACAAAGCACGGCTTGTGCAGTTAGCAGCCAACGATTTGAATATTGAAATTCTTCCACACACACCATACTCTACAGATTTGGCTCCATCAGACTTTTTTCTATTCCCAAATCTTAAAAAACAGCTAAAAGGAAATCATTTTGACAGCGATGAAGAAGTTATACTGGCATGTGATGACTGGTTTAGTTTGAAAAATAGGGTGTTTTACTCCCAAGGTCTTTTCAAGGTCAAGCAGAGATGGCAGAAGTGTGTCAATTCAGACGGTGGCTATATTGAAAAGGAATAAACACTATACAAAATTTCAGCTCTCTGTAACATGTCCTTCATGGTCAGGCCCAAGACTTATGTCAAGCCCCTTGTATTATTAATATGTATATGTATTATTGATATGTTATGCATTATTGATGTGTAGAGGCAAACCTAGATAGGCGCCAAACTAAAAATTTGTGTGGTACCAAGTGCTATTATGGAAGATTATCACTTCTTATTAAAAGCCAGGCAGGCTTAAGTAGAATTTGGGAGAAAATGAAACTACATAGTTGAAAATTGATATATTATTATGATTGTACGACCAGCAAACCACTGGCCGTCTTCAGCAAGTCACTGTGTTTTCACATGACTTTGGAAAATAACTATAAGTTCTTATGAAGGGAATGTATCTTTCTTCTTCTTCGTACACTCTCAGACGTCCACTTGAATGTTCTCAAAGAAAGCAGTAGTCAGTTTGAGACTATTTGAATCCCCGTAAAGCTTTTCCACGAAAGGAGCTGGTGTCGGCCATATGCACTTTCTCTGTACCACATATAAGGGGCAACTTTGAAGCAGATGTTCAGCAGTCATTTTATCAGTGTAACAGTTACACTGATCGGTAGTTCCTATCTTTAGCTTGTTGAATAGATGGTATCTCAATCTGTTGTGGCCAGTGCGCAGTCTGAAGATTACCACTTGTTCTCTTCTGTGGAGCTGGTAGTAAGCATCATTCTGTGTGTGCCCTGGATGTTCTACATTCCATTTGTTTCTGTAACTGATTCTGATAAAACTCTTTGCCTCCTCAAATGTTATGCTTTCATCAGGCTGAGGTAGATGTGAACTTTCTTTTGCCATTCTGTCAGCCTCTTCATTGCCGGCGATATTACAATGAGATGGGATCCATTGGATCACAACACTTTTGAATCGTTGACAAAGTTTGTGGAGCACTACTCTGAGATCATCCAGGTCTGTATTATTTTGGCTTTTCAACGTTTCAATTACTGACTGTGCATCAGTAAAGAAAGCAACTTGTCTCTCTGCCGTTTCTTCTGTCAATATAACCTCTGCTGCAGTTTTCAAGGCCTCTGCCTCTGCTCTGAAGTTGCTGGAGAATCGTCCTGTCGCCACTGACAGCCTTTTTTCTGCACCAGTGCTTAAGGTCAGAAAGACACCCCCACCTCCATTTTCTGTTGCAAGGGAATGTATCAAACTGATGATTGAAATTTACCTGGGTATGAAGAGGTCACACAATAAGATAGGGACGATAGCTATTATCTTAGCAGTATAACTGATCTTGAAACTGTTTGATGATGTTTAGTCGTTAGTGATGGAGAGAGATGTATAAAGTACTGAGGAGGCCTTAATCCTCTTATTTCAGGGTTCAATCCTGAAACACTCAGTGTGGCACAAAAGTAATATTGAAGCTGCAGAGGTCGAGGCAAAAGTATTTATTTGCCTAATTCCTGAGGTGTACTGAAGCAGCGTCTAACTTCACGGTCGTGAAGAATATTCTGTCGTGAGAAAGACATCACAGTGCTCAAGGAATTCAAGATAAGACAAACCATCCATGGGCTTATGAAAGTTCACCTAACTTAAACTCTCCATTATTGAACTAAAACAGTTTATTTGATATGATGACAAAATTCGTTCCTCAGAAGCGTGACCATTCATAGGAGTTAGTGCTTCACCAGGACATTCCAAGTCATAAACTTTTCATAGTAACATTAACAGACAAGTTGTCTTTAAATTAAATTACTGTAAATACATTGCCATTCTATTTTTGAGTTTTAAACATTCCTGTGCCCAAGAGATTGAGGTACAGGAAATTAAAATTGTAAAAATTATTATCCTAAATTTAACCACTGACTTGTTTGATCAGTTTTCTTTGAATTATAGTTGTGGTTGTTGTTATTAACTCAACATTACATTTCACAGTACCCTAGACACCTAGCCAGATAACAATCAGACACCAGTATATAAAAATTAGACTCAAAATATATCGCAGATTGAGGTCGTAGGGTGGTAGCAGTCAGGTACCATGAGAACATCATTATCAACTATTAGACTCAGGGACTTGCATAGCTGACCTCACTCTGTAGACAAGTAATATTTATCTCAGTAACATCTAAACCCACCACACTTCCCTACGGCAGTATCTAATATGGGACTAACATTAGGTCCAGTTACTGTCTGGGTGGGACTAACATTAGGTCCAGTTACTGTCTGGGTGGGACTAACATTAGGTCCAGTTACTGTCTGGATGGGACTAACATTAGGTCCAGTTACTGTCTGGGTGGGACTAACATTAGGTCCAGTTACTGTCTGGATGGGACTAACATTAGGTCCCGTTACTGTCTGGATGTGACTAACATTAGGTCCGGTTACTGTCTGGATGGGACTAACATTAGGTCCCGTTACTGTCTGGATGGGACTAACATTAGGTCCAGTTACTGTCTGGATGGGACTAACATTAGGTCCAGTTACTGTCTGGATGGGACTAACATTAGGTCCAGTTACTGTCTGGATGTGATTGCGGAATTATTGTCTGCGTGTGAAAAGATAAAACACGTGGTTGTGATATAAGGATCTGGGTGTGAAAAGATAAAACACGTGGTTGTGATACAATGGTGTAGGTGTGAAAAGATAAAACACGTGGTTGTTTTATGATGGTGTGAAAAGATAAAACACGTGGTTGTGATATAATGGTCTGGGCGTGAAAAGATAAAACACGTGGTTGTGATATAATGGTCTGGGCGTGAAAAGATAAAACACGTGGTTGTGATACAATGGTGTAGGTGTGAAAAGATAAAACACGTGGTTGTGATATAATGGTCTGGGTGTGAAAAGATAAAACACGTGGTTGTGATATAATGGTCTGGGTGTGAAAAGATAAAACAAGTGGTAGTGATATAATGGTCTGGGTGTGAATAGATAAAACACGGGGTTGTGATATAATGGTCTGGGTGTGAAAAGATAAAACACGTGGTTGTAATATAATGATCTGGGTGTGAAAAGATAAAACACGTGGTTGTGATATAATGGTCTGGGTGTGAAAAGATAAAACACGTGGTTGTAATATAATGATTTGGGTGTGAAAAGATGAAACACGTGGTTGTAATATAATGATCTGGGTGTGAAAAGATAAAACACGTGGTTGGGATATAATGGTCTGGGTGTGAAAAGATAAAACACGTGGTTGTGATATAATGGTCTGGGATAGAAGCGTGATGGTGACGCAGGGGTTGTATACCGCAGCTTTGGTCTTTGTCGTGAGTTTGGAGTTTCCTCAAACATGCGTTGTGAGGCGGGCAAAGTTGGGGGCAGCTTTGCGAATGCGGCTGTCAATTTCTGTGCCCAAACAGGGTTCGTCATTGATGGTAGACCCCAGTTGGTTGAAGTGATGCACCACTGCCAATTCATAGTTACCGATAGTAATAACTGGTGCAGCATCCACGTCCTGACTCAGCACATTTGTTTTCTTTAGACTTATTGTGATTCCAAAGTCCTTGCATGCTTGGGTGAAGCGGATTCATCAAGCTCTGAAGCTCCTGTTGACTTTGATTGACGACTGCAGCGTCATCAGCGACAAATAAGTTTCTTGTAGTGACACTTCTGATTTTTGTTTTTGCTTTCAGCCTTGTGAGGTTAAACAGTCGGCCATCTGACCTAGTGTGACGTCATCTCTGAATGCCTGTTTCAAGAGCATAACAAGAAAGATCCGGAAGAGCGTCGGAGCCAGTACGCAGCCGTGTTTAGAACCACTGCATATATGTCAAAGGGCTATGATGTGCTTCCAGCATATTGGACTGTTTCCTTCATTTTTTAATGGAATGACTTTATAATTTACAGCAATTTAGTAGGGCAGCTTATTTTCAGGAGGGTTTTGAATAGTCCATACCCGCTAACCAGGTCAAATCCTTTGTGGATATATAAAGGCCTTTTCTGCTATCTTGATTTTTCCTGAAATTGACGGAGAGAAAAGATCATGTCTATAGTTTATTTATCAGCTCGGAATTCACACGGTGACTCTGGATATATGCTCTCAGCTAACTTGTGTAGTCGCATTAAGATGACTCTGGCAAAAATCTTACCAACAACACAAAGAAGAGAGACGCCTTTGTAGTTATTGCAATCACTTCTGCCTCCTATATTTTTATATAGTGTTACACTCTTGGCATCTCGCATGTCTTGAGGGATAGTTGCCTCTTCCAAGCACTGGCACAGCACCATGTGCAGGGGATGTAATAGTGTGCTCTTACAGCATTTGATTAAATCGGGAGGAATTTCATCGCTACCTGGTGCTTTACCCGAGGCCAAGCTAACAATGGCCTTGCTGAGTGCTTCTAATGTTGATTCAGCATCCAGCTCCTCCATAGTTGCAGGCATTTGACAGCGTCAAGGGCTGCAGGCGTAACGGTATTTTCTCTAGCGTAAAGCTCAGAGTAGTGCTCGACCCATCTCTCCATATGTTTACCCTTATCTGTTAGCTTCTATCCGCTGATTTGTTCTTAGCGAAGCCGTCTTACTTTTTAAGGGGAACAAAGGGCTTTCTTTATGCCGCCATACATTTGTCTAGTGTTACCTGTTCTAGCTGCGGTCTGGATGCTCTCGCTGAGCTGGAGCCAATAATCATTTGCACAACGTGGAGCAGTTTGTTGAACTTTGCTTCTCGTAGCCTTCAGGATCTGTAGGGCACTAGCACTCGGTGAACGTTTATATTCCATCGCAGCACTGCGCTTAGCTTCAATGACAGGTGTAATCAAACCAAGGAGTGACCTGTATCACAGTTAGCACTATGGTACGAGCGCGTGGAGTGCACTGACTTGAGAAGTGGTCTTCTGACAAGAATCAGATCCAGTTGGTGTCAGTGAGTGTATCGTGGGCGTCTCCATGACACCTTATGCAGGGGCTTTGTCTGAAGGTAGGTGTTGGTCACGCAGAGGTCATGATGGACATACAACTTCAAGAGCTGTTGTCCATTTTCATTCATCTTGCCAGTACCAAAACTTCCCAGACATGAAGGCTGTGAAACATTATCGGCACACACTCTAGCGCTGAAGTCACCAAGAAGAACAAGTTGTTCTTGCCTATGTGTACTTTTGATGACTGCTGCTAGATTCTGGTAGAACAGAGTACAGAGTAGGAGCATACACACTGACCTGCACTAGTTTGCAGGCGGAGCGTTAACATGCGTTCTTATCCATTCTCACCTGGTTCAACCATTTTAGTTAGCGATTTTTTAAACGCAAAACCTACTCCGTGTTCTCTAGTTTTGTTAAGGTATTTCCTTTGTAAAGAAATTTCTAGTCCTTCTCGCTCACCATTCCCGAGCCTGCCAGGTGCGTTTCCTGAAGTTCAGCTATACCCACCTGAAGTTGTTTAAGGTTGTCATTGGTTATGGCTGTCTTCCTGACATCGTTTATGTCCAGTAGGTTTTCGGATAGTCCAGTCAACATAGTCCGGACGTTCCAACATCCCAATCTGATAGATGGTTTCCTTCTATCATTTCTTGTAGTGCTTGGTGCGAAAGTTTCTGTCCACAGTTCGGGTTTGCCCCTAATCCACATTGTGGTGGATTTGTTGTTAAGAAGTGTTGTTGTTATGTACTCTAGTGTACTGCATGAGGTCAGCTGTGAAGGTTCCTGATTCTAACAATTTTTGGGTTGAGTTATCAGGTGACCTTTCTGCTACCACCTTATGACCTCAACCAGACCTATTCTTGACTATAATGTATGATGACTACGTCTAATGTATAGGGTTATGAATATGTAGTGTAATGTTGCATTAACCAAATAAACATATAAACAACTATTTTATTATCCAACACAACACAACAGTACTACGACAATCACATACAAACTACACTTTAAAAGACTATCTTAAGCAAGTCAGTGGTTGAATTTTAGGTAAAGTTAATTTTTACAATTTATTTTCCTGACTCTATTTGTTTTGAATCAGGAATGACAATCAAGTGAAATTAAAGGAAGTATTTACATTAATCAGTGAACACAATGGATCTTCTGTCCATACATACAAATGTTATTATAATATATGTGTGTAGTTGTAGTTTTCTACTTGAGGGTAATACTGGTATATGATGGTAGGTTGTTGGTTAACATCACACCCTATTGTTTATTTCTTTTTCGTTTGACAAGGTTGAACATTTTATTTAATATCTTCTCTTCTTCCATCCTTAGCCACCAACCGACAAAGCAGTCAGTGGCCAGTACGCCTAGTGGCGTCTTAGGGCAACAGCAAATTGATTTCTTTGCCGCTGTAGCCCATCATGCCTTATGGCATCTTTAGGGCAGCGACAAATCAATCGATGTGCCATTGTTTCCGTAATCAAATTGACTAGCAAACAGGTGATCAGCCCGTTGGATTTTTTAATATGCTCAGTCTTTATTGTATAAATATATAGTTTTTATAGGTTGAGCTGCCAGGTGCCGAACAGGCACTTATCTTGAAAGAATAACACAGGTAGATCGTTCCCTCTGTTCGCTAGACAATCTGTTACACTCCCTGAAAGGCAATGGCAACCAGTGTGTGTCCGAAATAAGCGACCAGGGTCAGGAATCGAACAGTTCCCAAGAGCTTGGTACTACGTTAATGTCAGTATCAAAAACCCTGAAATGAGAAGGTTATTCGTCCTTCTTTATAACAAGTATACAATAATATTCCACAGTCAATAATAGGCACATACAAATAAACGAATAGGGTCAGCTCTTTATGACAACCTATTTCACCATTATATTTTGATGTGACAATGTATACCAGTATTCCTCTCCCCTAATGGTTACGACGTCTCTGCAATTCCAGCAGTAATCTTGTTCCATACAATAGGATAGGTGTTATGCTCCTTGATGACAATCATATAAATTCTTGTAGTTCTACACCTCTCTGAGAGTCTATCATATGATGGATTCATTCTCTAGGCTCTGCCTAAGTCTGCCATGGACCCACTTACTTACAGTCGTATTGCAGTATCTCACACTCAACCCTTATTTTAAATAAAACGTTAATAAAATCATTCTTACCACAGATTTCAATGAATATACACAAGCGAACGATGACTAGCAATACAATTATGGCACACTTTAGATCTGCTTTCTGTCCAGACTGCTTTATCTTTGTTTGAAAAGCACAAGCCTGATCTCATCGCTCCTTGTTCATGAGGACATTTTTTTAAAATGGCAACGAGCAGTCTACGTTTCTGATAATATATAATGCATTAGCCAATGGGACCATGCACACATTTATTTTGAATCAAACTTTTTTGTTTTTAAAAAAAAAACCAACTCCCAAACTACTATGTTTACTCCTGCAAATATATTTTTAGTGTTAGGTCAACCAATCCTATCTCGCCTTCCCTTAAACTATAGCCAATCAAAATCTAGGTACCTTTTAGTCCTTATTTTACCAAAACCTTTTTTCAAAACATGTTAGGAAAAAATAAGCAGGCCTGATCCTTTTTCGTTAGTCCGTCTTACAATACATAGTATTATTACCAATATCTTGATTATTTATTGTACTAGTGTGTAACTGACACCATATTTTTGCTCAGGAGATCATAAGGCATCCGAATATATAATTTTTATGGCCCTTTGTATTATGGTTCATAATTCCATATTTTTTTCTATGTTAGTCGTTCAAATCTAGAAACTGCCACCTGTTCACTTCTTTTTACAACTATTTTCAAACTAAATACGAGGATCTTCCGTAGTCCGTTAGAATTACGTCATTCTTTTATAAGAGCTAAGGCTGTCTGCATGACCAAATTGACGAACATTTTTTAGTTTTAGTATCGTAATTTGAAAATTGCCCAAGGCTATGTCACGCGAGCTGGCTTTTTGAAATCAACGCGAGACGGTGTACCCTAGGTTCTGTCTTTCTATCCCTCCCCTCCTTTTCTTTCCTCTATCACTCTGTCGTCTTGGCAAAACTACTTGACCTTGCAAAAGTGTTACATTTAATCTCAAGGACGAATTCCATTCGGCTATTAGGCTTATCAAAACCTATAGGCTGGCGGCGTGGGGGAAGAAGACGCTGGACTCAAATTTTGTTTTCTATCTTATTTTTGACTTTATGCACTATAATATTATTTAATTTAGCTATTGTATTTAGAATATCGTCACACACATGCACCCAATGGGAAAAGCAGAGAGTGGCGGGACAACACCTAATTGAGTGGGGGCTGCCCAGCTTGAAATGGTCGGTTACTAGAACCTCTCCTACTGTCGGAAGTAGTCCCTGGCGCCATGCCCTATGCCCTGGGGCAAGATGCCCACACCCGGTAACTGCTACTTCCCGTGTTGTGCTGATACCTATAGGGTGAAGCTGGAGTGTCCTCTCTAGGGCGAGAGATTGGGCACAGTTATATAGAGATAAAGCTGTTGAAAATGCAGCATGTTCCCTATCCCACCCTCACCTCCACACAGCCGGTAAGTCCAAAGGAACGGCAGTAGCCGATACAGTTTGGTACTAGCCACGTCGCAGGAGTTGCCAGAATATCGTCGAATCAAGATTAGACTGCCCTGGGGACTCCGACTCCGGATTCATCCTCAGGGTTTATTCCCGAAGATTTTTCCATAAATGGATAGTCCCGCAAGGCAGCGATGGTTTGAATTAAATTATTACTTTCTCCTAGGCAGGCTACTAACCAAGGATCATGAGCTATATCTGCCCGAAGCTGCTGGTTTTACGGTACCAGTGATTCGCAATCGCCCCTTCTCCCGTGAGGGAAACAGTTCCGAGGGCTCAAATTGTGCCACACATGAAGGCCGGGAGCTGGGTTTGTTTGTCAGAGGCAATTTGAGGCGCTTGCCGTAGAAACATGTATCTGCCGTGAGAGTTTATCCTCACTACAACTCCCGGCTATGACAACCTTTACAACTAAAAACTGTAACTGTTCCCTCAATTAATTTCAAATTATTAAGTGTTTCATGTGCAAAAAGTTTGAGAAACGCTATAAATAGATTGAAATTAATAAGAACTCTTTTTTTTTTGTTCTATTTTTTTCCTTTTCTCTTCGTGTATTGTCCTCTATTTTATGCCAAATGGTCAGAAAATGTCCTTTTTTGTGAAAAACGATATGGTCACCCTTATATATATATATATATATATATATATATATATATATATATATATATATATATATATATATATATATATATATATATATATATATATATATATATATATACACACACTCAATCATCTCTTTATTTTCAGTAGCGTGTAGTAACACAATAACTTCTCGCTTTATCTTCATTAACTGCCAAGAAAAATGGTTTCTGAAGTTTTACATGGAATCAATATTATTGCATGACAATGGATGTTGCTGTCTTGTGACCCGTGCACAGGACACTGGTGTTCCCTATGTGCGGAATACACGACAGAGTTTTCAATTTAAATTTTTCACAATTTTCTTACCTTCAGTAAACAATTCGTTAAACTGAATGTATAATAATGACGAACGTCGGTAAGATTAAACTCTAATAAGGGGTACGTGATCATTGTAAGTTTGAGAAACATTGCCATTAATAATCTAGACAATTATGTATACCATTTTAATTTATCTACAGCTGCATCGTTAAAGACACTGATCTGTCGTTGGTCTCAGAGAAAAGTGACGAAGTTGAAATAATTGCAGTTGATGGTAAGTCCTTGACCTCTTTTCGTGTTTCACTCTAATAGTTATTGTCACCTTCTGATTCCCCACCCCTTACCACGAATTAGCCACTCCTGGCATGACAATTTTTTAGTTCCTTGTCCCCGTAATATACCAAAGAGAGACAGCTCCACGTTAAAGTCAGTTAATCTACTGGTTCTATCATTTTAATTGTTCATGTATTATACTTATTTTTCGACCCTCACTGTCGCGAGTATGGAAATAGAGAATGTCGGAATTTAGACAGAATATGAATGAGTAATGTGAAAGTAGAGAATATTAAAGTCACTAATGAAAATATGGAGAGAGATATGACTTCTGGAGAGAAAAGAGATATAATCAAATATCTGTCTACTTCCCAGCCATACTCAAGACTATGTTTTACCCTTCTCCGTCCTCTCATGCAAAATAGGATAATCTATTACAGTAAGGACTACAACAGCGAACATCAAGTGACAGTTAGAATATAATGAATTCTGACCGCTTAGAACATAAATATATTTATGAAAGAAAATACGATGACAACACAAATAATAACTCCACTAGCTTTGATAGGCTAGTGATTACATGTCACAAATCACAGAAAAAAATACTTCGCTCAGTCTCAAAGGCCAAACGTCTCACTCCACACCACCAACACCCGCACACTTTCTCACTACCAAGATAATCTAACAAAATGGGGTAGCCCCCCCCTCCCACACCCCCCCCCCCACCCCAGTTTCGCGATGAAACGGCGACTCCTGTACTGTCAATATTCCGGGTTGGTAAGTTACTCCTCAATTAGGAAAACACTACGCTTTTCCACCAAATTTGGTATTCTAGGGCTATGGAGATAAGCTCTCTCTGTAATAGCGTCGTAATAAATCCTGTGCGTTCACAATTCCCTATGGCTGGTGGCCACACTAGCAGGAGATGAAGATTAAAACGAGTGCAGAAATTCTTGCACAAACTGATCTATCTATATCCAAATAACGAGGACTTTTGCTGGCGAGCGAGTATCCTGTAGGCGCTCTGGGGCGCCTCTTATACTGGATAATGAAGACTTGAACTATAAGACAGATGACGAGTACTGGCAACTGACTACTCCTCTCGGTCGTGATGTCAGTACGTATACTCAGAAGTAACCAGCTCTCACTGGGTCGGACAGTGTTGCCATAAATGACTAGATGGCAAAGGCGACAGCCCGTATGTGCTGAGATTATGGTTAACTGCAAATGGCGGCACTATGTGCTGTAGTTAAATAATCCAGGACGCAAGACTACTGCTTACGTGTAGGTAACAGAAATCGATTTAGTGTGTTATAATCCATACAGCACGAGTAATTTGTGCTTTACGAGTACTGCTATCGACGAATCCTTTCTGTCGGCATGCTCGTATACTCCAAGTTAACTGGCTATTAATAGGTCCGACTGTGTTACCGAAAATGACTGGATGGTAAAGGCGACAGCCCGTATGTGTTGGAGATATAGATACTTTCAACAGTAGGCTGTAGTTAATTAATCCATGAAGCAGCCTTATAGCTGAAACCTGGCAGTATGACGTAGACTGCCGAGTAATATTTATTATGTGGAAGTTGTAATCCAACTGACAGCAGCAATCAAATCAGGAAGCACAGAACAAATGTTGTGACCAAGGCTCTGAAAATATACAAGCAAGTCAATATTTCATTACTACCCGTAGCCTACACTGCCTCTGTCATTCTCTCGCCCATGCAAAATATAAACAAACTTCCACTCGCCTTTTCTCTCTCTCACAGAACCATAACAAAACCCGTCTTTCTCCCGCTTTGCTCTGTTATGCCTAGAAAATCACTACCTCTTTAGGCCCCGCCCTAGGTTTCTGTTTACAAGCCACGCGTTTCTGACGCGCTGTGTCGCAAGGCGATCTGAGGCTAAAAGTATTCACACACGCACACACCTACATAGTCCCACACACTATGGTAAAGCGAGACCACTGCTAAGTATTCACACCTTCCCTGATAATTATATGTAACACCAATGATAATAGTAGGGATAACACTGAATGAGCTAATAAAAATTTAGCGTTGGGCTTACACACTCACACTCTCTCTCCCTCTGTCTCCCTCTGTCTCTCTCTCTCTCCCTCTCTCTCTCTCTCTCTCTCTCTCTCTATATATATATATATATATATATATATATACACACATATATATAATAGCAAAATCTCTTTACAGTAGGTTACTTTCACAATTGCCTCCTGCTGGCGGAATTATGGATTTTATAGCTGCAACCAAGGTGGAATGGGTTCATTTTCTGCACAAGCAACAGGAGGCTGAGACACTTGCGAGTCATGACCGAGGTGGACCCCCCCCCCCCCCGCTTTTAGAGTGTAAAGGATAACAAATGGCCTAACCACTTCATCGACGGGTGCCTCGTCTGATGATCAGATTGCCTCTTGTTGTATCGTTCTGTATAGAGTTTCTTATCATAATTGCATGGTCAGAACAATGACAATCGGGAAATGACTAATGAAATTCTGGAAAGACAGATGACACTGGAAAGACTAGAAACTGGCTGACCGAGTTGGCACCCCGTAAGCTTTAAACAACCGCTATAAAACCCAAACAGGTTAGATGCCCCCAGGATTCACCAAAAAGGGGGGGGGGCGAAGAATGATGAATTCGCAGGCGCCTTAATGGAATCGACCAGACCCGTTACATGGACTTCGAGCTCTGAACAACGGCTGGAATTTCCATGTGTCTGTGGTAGGAAATTCTCTACTCAGATAGGAATGAAAATCCATAGAACGAAAAAGAGGTGTGGGGGTTCATCAATAGGAGATCAACAACACTCTGTCTCGACAGGTAAGACGTTAGAAGAACTCAGCCAGGAGTCAATCCACAGTGCTGAGTACATTCACGTTGATCTGACTGATTATGATCTCACACACTTCTTGGACGTGAAAAGAGACGCATTAAGTTTCCATCTGCCAGTGTAAAAGGGCTTTGGGAACAGCTGGACGAAGCCTTGTCAAAAGAGCTGTATAACAACGGAAGCAGATAAATTTGGAGAAGAAGCTGGAAATCTTCGGCGACATAATATATATTCACTGTCGCAAAGTTTTTGGAGTCAGAAAGGCAAGGGAGAGTAACCCACCGCAAAAAAGTAGAAGAACATTAAAATAGATGAAATCAGGAAACAGAAGAAGCATGCCCTAAAACTGTCCAAGAACGCAGTGGCCACAAAAAAGGAAGGGTTACGACAGGTTTGAAAGCACCTGAAAGGCCAACATAATGCTCTTTGTAGAACAGAAAAGTTGTGCAGGAAGAGAAGGGAGACACGGAGGGACAGGAAAAGATTCTTCAGGGAACCCTTCAAGTTTGCCAAAGAACTGTTCGGGAACGCTAAACATCAGGAAAGAAGACCTGGAAGAACACCATAAAATGACCTATTCAGATGGTCGCAAAGATTAGCCGCTCAGCAGCATGACAGGCCTTAGATGGCCTAGTGAGACAGGAGCTGAATTCAACACCAAGCCCCCCAACAATGCAAGAAGTAGAAAGCATTGTTCAGAAAGCACGGTGCAAGTCAGCTCCAGGTCCTAATGGTATCCTATATGTTGTGTATAAGAGATGCCATGAGGAGCTCAAACGACTGCTCCGTTTACTGAAGAATGAGTAGAAAACCCAGCTTGTAAGCAAGGAATGGAGAACAGAGTCTACATCCCGAAGGAACACAATTCCACAGACATCAGTCAGTTAAGGCCAATCTCACTACTTAATGTGGAAGGGAAGATATTCTTCTCAGTGATGGCTAAAAGGCTCAACACATACCTGCTGGAGAATGGGTACATTGACACTATCATCCAGAAAAGAGGTAACCTAGATACACCAGGGTGTCTAGAGCATGCCACAATGATCTGGGAAGCAATTCAAAAGGCAAAATCTGACAGAGCAAACCTCCATGTAATCTGGTTGGATCTAACAAATGCGTATGGGTCCGTTCCACACCAGATATTGTGGCACGCCCTAGAAATGTATCATGTTCCACAAGAAATTGCAGCAATGCTGAAGCAGTATTTCGCAGGGTTCTCTGTCAGATTTGCAACCAGAGAGTACACAACGAAGTGGATTGACCTTCAATTTGGAATTGCGATGGAATGTACCATCTCTCCGATAATATTCTTGTTGGCTATGCAGGTAATCCTCAATGCGGCTGAAGGAGTGGCTATAGGTCCAAAGCTCTGTGGAATGTGTTACATGCCTCCAATCAAAGCATTCATGGATGACACAACAATTCTGACATCAGATGAACACCAGGCCCGGAGAATGTCAGCTGGTGCAGAATGAGCTTCAAATTTAATAAGTCAAGAAGCCTATCAGTCAGGAAAGGGAAGATAGCGGGGGTCATAATCAGGGTTTCCAACCAAAGAGTCCATACTGTCATTTAGGAACCTGTTAAAAGTCTTGGCAGGGTGTACGATGCCTCATTAAAAGACTCGAAGGCAGTGCAACAGGGTGTACGATGCCTCATTAAAAGACTCGAAGGCAGTGCAACAGACAATAGAAATGACAGACAGAGGGCTACAGATCATAGAGCAAAGCAGACGCCTAAGAAAGTTCAAAATGTGGTGCCTCCAGTTCATGTTGATACCTACATTTCTGTGGCCACTGCTTATATATGAAATAAGCACCAGTACAGTTGAAGCTATAGAGAAGGTCAACAAGTTCATGAGGAAATGGCTAAGGGTACCACTAGGTCTGTCAAACGTAGCACTGTACTGTAAAGAGTCAAAACTTGTGCTTTCTTTCAAGTCAGTTGTTGAAGAGTACAAAGTGGGAAAGGCAAGGCTCACAATGATGCTGCGCGAGTCAACAGATGACGTGGTTCAGCCCACACTGAAAACGGGAAGGAAGTGGAAAGTGGAAGAAGCTGTTGATGCTGCCCAAGAGTCGCTCAAGCTGAGGGAGGTAATCGGATACACACAGACGAATAGACGGGGATTTGGCAATGGAGACATCCGCTGGTGGTCCAAGGCATCAAGCAGGGAGCGCAGAGACATGGTGGTTCAGGAGATACGAGGAGCTGAGAATGATAAAAGGTAGCGAAATGCGGTGCAGCAGGTCCAACAAGGCGAATAGACTACATGGGAATGAGCCCTGCAATGGTCCTTGACATGGAATGAAATATGGCATATGGCACCTCTTAGTCTCAGCTTCATTATTAGATCAATGTATTACCTCTTGGCTTCGGCTACAAAACAAACCTTGTGAGATAGGGAAGGTCGGATGATGAGCAGTGCCCCCAGACACTTGAACACGTGCTCTCAGCTTGCAAGGTGTCATTAGGGCAAGGGCGATACACATGGCGCCACAACAAAGTGCTAAATGAGCTGGCTGCGACAATAGACCTGGCAAGGATGAAGGCGAAAAGGAAAGTCAGGCCGAGTACCGCAAATACATACTTTCTGAGAGCAGGAAAGTCAGCACAACCCAAACCGAGTAAACCTGGTAGCAGTTTACTATCTCTTCTTGACTGTGCAAATGACTGGGAGATGGCGGTAGACCTTCCTGGACGAGGGGCATATCCAGAGAGTATCAGAAAATCTCTAAGACGGCCGAATGTAGTGCTGCATTTTTCATCATCGCATCAGGTTTTATTGATTGAACTGACCGTGCCATTTGAATCCAGATTGGACGAGCAACATTCGTTCAAAGCGGCAAAATATAGTGATCTGGCCGCGTGTCTGAGACACAAAGGGTTCAATGCAAGGGTCATTGCTATTAAGGTAGGTGCAAGAAGCTCGTGGCTGCGTCAGCGTATGATTTATTGGCCCTGCTGGGGCTGAGGGGACAGTCGAGAACAAGGGCACCGAAGAGGCTTAGTGAGACTGCAGAAAAGGCATCATACTGGATGTGGAACAACCGCAATGGGCTATGGAACTCGGGGCAGTAAAATGTAGCCCCAGTTATGGACATTTTTCCAAGTCCGCAATACACCTAGTATTTCGTTGTATTGGTGAAGAGACGGAGCTCTACAGGAACCCGCTGTGCATATTATAGAAGGTGTCGGGTGAAATTTCAGTTGATCGCTCGTAATGGCTTCACGCTTTGTCGGCTTCACGCATGCGTGCCAGTGGTTTGCTGCAGAACGACCGCAGTGATTTGTCCTCAATTTGTTACTTTCACAATTGCCTCCGGGTGGCGGAATTGTGGATTTTAAAGCTGCAACCAAGGTGGAATGGGTTTATTTTCGATACAAGACAACAGGAAGCTGAGACGCTTGGGAGTCATGACCCAAGTGGGCCCGCCCCCCTTAGAGTGTAAAGGAGTAATCGGGCCGAAACACTTGTCGGATGGGGGGACTTCTTCTGATGATCAGATTGCTTCCTGTTGTATCGCTCTGTAAAGAGTTTCCTATCATAGTGATTATGGATCATGGCTCACTTAATAAAATTCAGAGCATATGTATATATGTGTGTGTATATATATATATATAAGATGAATTGAAGTAACACAGGATCTCAATTCTATTAGAGATTAAGCTAGCACCCCACTGTATTAAATAACTAAATGTGTGCTTACCGAATAAAGAATAATTCCTGCACTACAACTGGCGCAGAATATCATTTTGTCCAGTGGCAGAATTTTCTTGAGACAATGGTATTGAGTGATAAAGACATCTCGCTTAAATAGTAAGATAAAGTATGCAGCGTGGCTTTTGCACGTGGAAAGATCTAATGTAACAAGACATAAGGTAAAAGTAAAGGATCCCGTTACACGCCCATTGAGGCATATTGGGAATATGGTGTTAGACCCATATTTTCTTGACCATCGGCACACTAAGGGTGAACGAACGAACGAACGAACTTTATTTTCGAAGGGTTGAGAATTGGGCGCGCAGGCCCGTCTAACATTCTGCCCCTTCACTCTCATTAATCTTGCATACTATATCCTTTTATTCCCACGTATTACTTTAAGCATTAATTTAAAAGCATGCAACATTATAAAGTTAACATAACAGCATTCATTTACAGTATACAATCATAATAAAAAATGAGTAGGTTTTTGTTTTTAAAAATAAACAAGATAGTGACTGAAGAAAAATAATAATAATAAATATAAAATAAAATAATATAAACAAAACAATAAATAAATAAGTTCTGTATACCGACACTCACTTATGCGGTCAAAACGTCTAATCTATATCTTTGAATGTGTCATCAATCCTCAATACAAAAATTACAAAAACACATTCTCACTTACATCCATACATTCTTGGCGGAAATTTAAATAATAATAATAATAATAATAATACTTTCTTGCGCACTTCTGTAGCAGGAAAAGTCTTTCAGCAGTTTAAAAAAAAATTATATCTGCATGTACATCACCCATTTAATTAAGCAAACGGTGATGTGGTCAGCATCATGCCAGCCGCCTTAACCTTCCCAGAGTTGCTCTGGTACCCAACTTTTGAGGCTGGGTCGACCACGGAGCAGTTTGCGGTCTAAAAAATCCCACTTCAACTGGGGATCGAACCATGGACCACCGAGCTATGAAGCCAGTGCACTAACCACTGCGCTACCGCGGCTCCAAGACATAAGGGTCTAAGGAAATGTTTCCCTGGCGACTTTAGATACAGGTAAAAGACATAATCTGAAGCAACACTAGGCAGTTTTACAAGCGACCTGAGTTAGAGATTCTAGACGAGGGCGGCAAAAAATGAAAGGTAAAGGTTTTCCGCCATGTCCACGGGTTCTCTGTAAATCAAAGAAAACATGGAACTAGCCGTTCTCTACTAGAAAGGTAGAACAAAAGGACCTTTAGCTAGATGCCGCTGTCCACGTGCAGAGGGGTGACACTTGGGACAATAATTACAGAAATTTCGTTCAAATCACGACACTGACGACGGCCTATTGGGCGTAACGCTGGCATTTTTTATTTATTTTGCGTTTCTACTTGTTAAGACAAATTACCTATTTTTGTTTTTTAAAGGTAAAGATAGTACCATAGCAGATAAAACCGTGGGAGGTGAAGTGTTAGCGACATAAGAAACACGGGACGTTTAGGGTTTCACCCTTCGTCAGCCACATTAACAAATAAACAACAAGGACAAGAAATATAGACAGGATAAAGAAATATACTATAGACACTACACAACACGTATATCAGTATCTTTGGCCGATAGTGTCATATCATGGCTTGTTGTTTTGTTATTCCATTTTCTGATTGTGATTTTCGTTGATTGTTGAATTAATTGTCTTTATATTTTTTTTGGTTTTTGTATTTTCCTTGCTTTATTATTGCTCTTCACCTGTGTTGTTATATTTCATTTATATAATTATATACACATTACGTGTTGTGTTGTGTCTATACTATATTTCTTTAATATGTCTATATTTCTTTTCCTTGTTGTTTATTTGTAACTGTGGCTGACGAAGAGTGAAACCCGAAATTTTACGAATTTGTAAAACTGAACCAATACCTTTTTATTTGTTTATTGATATATATATTTTTTTGATATTAACATTTGTTTTAGGTTGTTGAATGCAGCTTTGGTCATTCCTACTTTCTTCTTGAGTTCTGTTTGACACATGGCATCCTTTCTCTATTAATTATGTGCACAAGATATGATAAACGTTTGACTTGTTCTAGAATCTTCCCATTGATCCTTATTTTTAAAGTTAAGTATTTAATTTGCAAAGCAATGGCAAGTTTTTAGACAAAATCTGACATAAAAAATGAAGTCTCTAGGGGCAGAGGTCATCCAGGAGTTAAAGAATGAATGGAAACACTTCTCCCTCAGATATGGCGTAAGAGGGGAATTAAGGGAGGTTGTGAATACGAGTGGCAACTTTGTCACATAAATCAAGCGGCTTTATAAACTATCATAGCGAAAGTACAATTATTGCCTCAACTTCTGCTTGTGATAGAAACAGCTATAGTTAGTGGCGTAATGTGAGAATGATGATGGTAATGAATGTAGAAAAAATATTTAACGATAAATTATTCTTGTCTCCACAGGAACCAAAGTTATTCCAAAAATCGATGCTACCAGCTTACCTGACTTTGCCGCACCTGGTGCAGTACTTGACGTCAAATGTATAGATATTCCTTATGGAGCAAGCTACAAATTTAAAGTAAGAAAATGATCTAAGGTTATTTTATCCCCGCTGTATTTATATTCTTCGTTCCCCAGATTTCAGATGTTTAGATGATAATAAGACGAGAAATGCAAAGACAAACAAAGGCAGCGTCTTGTTTCACTGAAAGACTTTATTTTTTAAGTAAAAAATTCCGTAACTTGAGGCTGAAGTCTGTCCTACCAGGCTCGTCAACCGGCTGGTAGATGGTTGACATAGGAACTTGGAATGTCGGGACACTAATGAAGAATGGAAAATTAGATAACATGAAGAGGGAAATGGGAACAGTGAATATAAATTTATTAGGAATATGTGAAATTGGATACACTGGAAGAAGTGAAATATATTGGATACACTGGAAGATGTGAAATATATTGGATACACTGGAAGATGTGAAATATATTCTGACAACTACAAATTAAATTTATTTTACAGGAAATAAACATGAAAGGGGAGTGAGCTTTTTTTAGATGCAGAAAGAACAAGAACAGTTTGATCGATATTGGGCAATATCAGATCGAATCATTTTAGTTATATTGAATGATAGACCTCTAGACATCAGTTTTATACAGATATGCGCATATTGTATAGTTTTATACAAATATGCGCATATTGTATAGTTTTATACAAATATAACAGCAGACAGGACAGAAGGAGAAATTGACACATTCTATAATGAACTTGACATGGCAATGGAACCGTGCAGATCTCATGAGACAACTATAGTACCGGTACTTGGGAACTTCAATGAAAAAGCTGGAAATGAAAAGGTGGACCAAGTGACTTGTGAGTGTAGCCTGAGAGAAAGAAATGGCAGAGGTGACAAACGGATAGAGTGAGCAAGATCGCATAATATGATAAAAGGAAACGCCTGGCTTACACAACATCCTAGACGCATGTAGATGTTGGAAATCCCAGGAGAGGATGTTCTTAGTAAAAAATATTCCCAGGCATATTAGAGCGACGAACGTCCGAATAACCATTACATAGTAGGTGACTAAATCTATACTATCATCTGCTGGACACTCCACCTTGCACACTTCAAGCGTTATCTCTCCTGTACGGCAACGTTTGCCAGCCAACTTACGAGCTTTCACTTCATGATCTGACTTACTTAGTCCTTCCTCTTCCACCCTAGGGCGTAGAAGTTTGTCAGAGAGAGCGTCATATTATCCTATCAGATGTCTTTATCCTGGCCTGGTTCCAATCTAGTCCTCGGTCCTTCAGAGATTGTCTAATGTTGTCCTTCTAGCGGACTCTGAGTCGTCTTGGAGGTCTGGATCCATGGCTCTTGGTTTCCCATGCTTGTCGTAGTCGCCGATCTTCTCTCATTCTGCAGACATGGACAAACCATCGTAGTTGGGACTGCTCTACTTGGATTTGCAGGGGCTGTAATTTGAGGCCATGCCGAATCGTCTGGTTACTAACCATGTCTCTTCTTGTTACTTCCACCACCTGCCTCAGATAACTCATTTATGAGAGCTGGAGCTGGCTTTAGTGGGTTGTAGCCATTGCCCACGACTCGCATCCATAGATCGCCTGGAACATAGGTAGAGCGATATACGGCCATCTTCGTATTCTTGCCAACTTCTCTTTTACTGAGGTATCCTCGATTTACGGCCTGAAAAAATCTCCCAGCTGCTGCGCTTCGAGTTGCCAACTCTTCTTGGAAGCTTCCCTTTCCTTTCATCTATGATAGCTCCAAGGTATTTAAAGTGGTTGACCTGCTCCAGAACCTATTCTCCCAGTATAATCTGGTGCCTTCTTTCCTCTCATGATATCACCAAGGTTTTTGTTTTGGAGCTGCTGATGACCATCCCTATCGTCTCCAGCTCTTCCTTCCAGTCTTGTAGGTGAACTGAAGATGTGCCTCTGATTTAGCAATTAAGGCAACATCATCGACAAATACCAGCTCCGAAATACAAACCTGTCTCATCTTCCAGTACCCCACTGGATATTTCTCTTATTCCATGCTTTGATGACATCATTCATGAGAAGTATGAAAAAATAAAGTGACAGGATATCAACACGTCTTACACAAGTGGTGGTCATGAACTCGTCTGACTTATGGTTTGCAATCCTCACATATTTTCTGCAACTCTTGTAGAAGCTCCGTATAGCATGGATCAGAGAAACCGGAATGTTTTTCTTTGCCAATCAGTCACAAACTTTGCTCCAAGGGACCTTGTTAAACTCCTTCTCCAGATCCAAGAAACAAAGATGTATCTCAGTTTTATACTCAACTGTCTGAGTGTGCAGATAAGGTCTTGAGTACACTTCGGTTGCTCGGAAGCCACATTGGACCTCATCCATTTGTAGCTCAGCTAGGCGTCTGAGCCTCTGCTCCAGGATTCTAGAGTAAATTGTACCATGAAAACCGAGAAGAGATGTGCCTCTATGATTTCCACATTGTCGGTTGTCCCCCTTTTTTAATATGGGTGTTCTGATGGAAATCCCCGAGTCCTTTGGTGTGGTTTTGTGGCATCATGCTGCCTGTAGGACTGCCAGGAGTAATGGATCACCTGCTGCTCCCATGTAAACCATTTCTGGTGTTATACCATCATGTCCTGCTGCTTTGCCCATCTTGATTTTCTCCAGTGCTGCCTTCAGTTCTTCCATCTTGATGCCATCACGATCATCATTGGTTTCCGCTTCTGTGATAATGCTTATCATTTCTGAGGCTTGACCTTGCTCACCAGCAAGGAGCTCTGAGAAATATTCTTTCCATCTTCCCATTACCTTCTTTGGGGCAGTAAGAAATTGGTCTTGCTTGTCCTTTATAAATTTAAGAGGGCACTGTTTTCCTTCCTCATGTTCTGTAGGGTTTTGTAGACCTGGTTCTTTCTGGTTTTCTTGAGCGTCTTTATCTAGCTTTTCTCCAAATTCTTCCCGGGATTTCTGTTTTGCTACTAGCACCTTATTCTTTGCTTCGGCCCCAGGGATGCTCGTTTAAGGCCAACAACCATAAAAAGCTACGCACTGAACAAAGAGAGGCTGTTCGTGTAAAACGTAAAGGTGAACCGGTTCCGGTACAACCTTGGAGCTGTCAATTCATGGAAAATGTGTTACTATAACATTCCAGAGCACCTTTCAGTACGAGGCATTTCTATAACTGTCATTAAATACTACGAAACGGGACTTGTAGAGTAAGAACAGACATAAATGGTGCACTAGTAGAAGATGTTATAACAACACCACATCTCAAAGTTCATCTTTACCACACTAAGAACAAATTGATGGCCCAGGACTGCCGCAGCAATCGAATCATGGCTAGAAACAGGAATTTGACTTAATCGTTCCCCTTCTACCGTGAGGTGTAGAGGTTTGGAAGAGAGAGCGCCAGGCTATCCTATCGGCTGTCTTTCTCCTGGCCTGGTTCCATTCTAGTCCTCGGTCCTTCAAAGAGTGTCTAATGTTGTCGTCCCAGCGGACTCTGGGTCGTCCTGGGGGTCTGCATCCCTGGCTCTTTGTTTCCCATGCTTGTCGTAGTCGCCGATCTTCTCCTATTCTGCAGACATGGCCAAACCATCTTGGTTGGGACTTTTCTACTTGGGTCTGCATGGGGTGGGATTTTAGGCCTTGACGTATCGTCTGGTTTCGGACCATGTCTCTTCTTGTTACTTAAACCACCTTCCTCATATAACTCATTTCTGAGGTTTGGATCTGGCTTTTGTGGGTTGTAGTCATTGCCCATGACTCGCATCCATATGTCAAGACTGGGACATAGGTGGAGCGGTATACAGCCATCTTCGTTCTCTTACCAACCTCTCTCTTGCTGAGGAATCCTCGATTTATGGCCTGAAAAAGTCTCCCAGCTGCTGCTTTTTGAGTGGCCAACTCTTCTTTAATGCCTCCCTTTCGGTCTATAATAGCTTCGATGTATTTAAAGTGGTAGAACTGCTCCAAGACCTGTTCTCCCAGCTTAATCTGATGTCTTCTTTCTTCTCGTGATATCACCATGGATTTTGTTTTAGAGCTGCTTATGACCATCCCTCTCTTCTCCAGCTCTTCCTTCCAGACTTGCAGGTTGGATTGGAGATCTGCCTCTGATTTAGCAATCAGGGCAACATCATCAGCAAATGCCAGCTCTGAAATACAGACCTGTCTCATCTTCCAGTACCCCACTGAATACTTTCTTGTTCTCTCCTTACATGCATTGATGACATCGTCCGTGTGGAGTATGAAAAGATAAGGTGACAGGATATCACCTTGTCTTACACCAGAGGTGGTCCTGAACTCTTCTGACTTATGGTTTGCTGTCCTCACATAATTTCTGCAAGACTTGTAGAAGCTCTGTATAGCATGAATCAGAGGTGCTGGAATGTTCTTCCTTGCCAAACAGTCCCAAAGTTTGCTCCAGGGGACCCTGTCAAAAGCCTTTTCCTTTTCTATGAAACAAAGATGGATCTCACTCTTATACTCAAGGGCCTTTTTACTCAGCTGTCTGAGTGTGAAGATTAGGTCTTGAGTACTTCGGTTTGCTCGGAATCCGCATTAGACCTCATCCAATTGTGGCTCAGCAAGGCGTCGGAGTCTCTGCTCTAGGATTCTAGAGTAGATTTTACCAGGGACACTGAGAAGGGATATGCCTCTATGGTTTTCACACTGTCGATTGTCACCATTTTTGAAAATTGGTGTTATGATGGCAATCTCCCAATCCTTTGATATGGTCTTGTTGCACCACGCTGCCTGTAGGACCCTTAAGAGTAATAGGTCGCCTGATGCTCCCATGTACTTAACCATTTCTAGTGTTATACCATCATGCCCTGCTGCTTTGTTCTAGCTTTCTCCAAATTCTTCCCAGGACTTCTGTTTTGCTGCTAGCACCTTGTTCTTTGCTTCTGTTCTGAGTGTCACATATTCTCTATATTTCTCCATTTGTCCTGTTGTGTTTTTAGATCCTAAGTATTGTTTCCATGCCATTTTCTTCTCTCTTATTTTCTCTTTGACTTCCTCTGTCCACCAAGGTGTTCTCTTTCTCTTGTTCCCAAGTCGGGAACAAAATAAGCAATCAAAGAAAAATCTTATAGGCTCGTAGCCGATAAATTGAGAATGATCCCAACTAGTAAAAGTCCTGATTATTTTTACCGTTGTATTAAAATATCAACAAATGTTCAAATGGAGTGAAGGCTTTAGTCACAGAGATGTAGTGAGGCAAAGTGTTTGTTCGTCAATAACTGTTGTCTCTGCCTGGCATATAATAGGGGTGACGTTGGGCAGACGTCATTAATAACACATCTAGACTATTGTTCCACAATTTGGGATGGCTGCTCCATGTCCAACACTAAAAGACTTTATTCATTACAAAAACGTGCAGTGCGCCTAGTTTCAGACAAAAACCTCACACAGAGTGTAGACCCATATAAATATCTAAACATATTACCACTAAGAAAGCGCTTTCTCTTCAACAAAGCCAAATTTATTCACAAAATCTTATCACAGAATGCTCCAACGTATCTGTGGCCTATTTTCAAATACAGTGAAAGATCCAGCCAACGCTTAAACAAATTACACATGCCCAAGCTCGACATTATCAAGAAAAGTTTAGCTTTTTCTGCTGCTCATCTGTGGAATAATCTTCCACACGCTGTAAAAAACACGCTTAGTCCATATTCATTCAATCACAGACTTTTCAAATACATCATGAGTGCAGATTATATGCCACCCTAATTTAGTTATGTTCTTAAATAATTATATAGGTTCATATGTTGGTTTTAAAGATAATTTTGCCCTGTTTAGTATGAATTATGATAAGGTACTGTAAATCTGTGTAACTATTATTGTACTGTTCCAATGTTGGTATTTTATTTTATTGTATTTTATTTTGTCATTTTATTATTTAAGTAATATTCAAGATTCGTACACGTGAGAATTGATGGATTCAGTATGGAAGACGAGAGAAAGGGAGGGCAGAATGTTGGACGGGCCTGCGTGCCCAATTCTAAACCCTTTGAAAATAAAGTCCGTTCGTTCGTTCGTTCTGTTCTGATTATCATATATTCTCTATATTTCTCAGTTTCTTTTTCTGATGTGTTTTTAGTCCTAAGTAATGATTGCATGCCTTTTCTTTTCTCTTATTTTCTCTCCACCAAGTTGTCTTCTTTCCCTTCTTCCCTAGAGGACTTCACCACAAGCTCCTGCTACCTTTATGATGTTACTGAATTTAAGCCAGAGGGTTTCCAGGTTATCATGTCTGTCGTAGATTTGTGATAGGTGAATTAAGACTTAGATTTGGTCCCTTCTGAATAGCAATAGAAGCAAGTGATAGCTCAGTGAGATATGAGTATAAATAGATTTCACGAGTGAGATGGAGGAAATATATTAGAGTCGGTCTCTGACCCTTGAGATGATTTCTCTCAGTCAGCCTATCAATCTACAACAGATTAAGATTTGTCCGACCGTCTTGTATAATATATATTAATATATATATATATCTCACATACACACACACACACATAAGTGACTACAATAGACACACAGACGTGAAACTATGATAAAGGAAATATAGATAATTGGGAACGAACTGACCGACACACTGGAATAAGTTTAAGTAAATTTTAATTATCAGACTAAAATTCCATCACAACACATAAAATTACATCAAACATATACAAATAGTCATAAAGTCAATGAATTGCTACAAGAATGATAGTGGAATGGGAAAAAAAAACAAATAGTAATGCGTCTTACAAGGAGAAAGGACAGGAAAAACCTACGTGATAGACCCATTGGTATGATCCTTTCCCTCGATGTATAGCCCACCGTCCTGTTAGAAGAAAAGTGATAGCCCCCAAAGAGTCACGGATACATCTGCTGTAGTCTAATATTTTCCCTTTTAAAGGTATGAACAGACTTAGATATTAGTATGATCTTTTCCCTCGATGTATAGCACACAGTCCTATTAGAAGAAAAGTGATAGCCCCAAAGAGTCACGGATACATCTGCTGAAGTCTAATGATTTCCCTTTAAAGGTATGAACAGACTTTGATACTCTAATCTATCCTAAGGAAAATATTGTTAGCAACAAAAACTTGCATAAAGAAATACAAAGTGGGTGAAATTTGGTATACCATAAAAGAGTCACTCGTTCCTGCTTTCTCTCGGTTCATTCATCAGGGCCCTGACATACATTCTTACCTACAATAGTGCTGTTGTTCGCCGTCTGGCGCAAACTTTAGGACACCCACCCACGTTAGTCTGTCTTTCTTTTAATGAAGCGGATCCCAGCTCTGCAGATTTTTGGGTTCATCCAATGGATCCGGGGAGCGTCCTCTTCATTCGAATATTTTTCAGACTAAAGTTTAGTGTCACTTGAATCACGAGGTAAGAATTAGTTTTAAGCGGGCTCACCGTGTCAGAATCACGAGGTTTCCACTACTTAGGAAAATGTCAGGTTGGTAACTTCGATCAAAGGTAAAATTCTTGGTCACACCACAATTTGTCAACAGTGTCGGAAAAGTTATTTATTGTAATATGTTACTTTCCCCACGGGCTGAAATGTACTTGAGTTTTTCTCAGGAAGAATTAAATCTGGCGCGATAGGCCCGTTACTTCATTTAATCTTCAGAAAATGGGTACTCTGTCGTTCTGGATGCCAACGCAATGCCAGACAGGTTTTACGTTATACACCCAAGTCTTTAAGAAAAAAATGTTTTAGTTCTTCACAGATATTTCTCATGCACTACAACGCTGGTAGAGTTGGGCTACCCCAGTTTTCACTGAATAAAGAAAACCAAACATATAAAATACTTATACATATTATTCCTCGGTTATAACTTACATTATAAACTGCAAGCGTAGAGCTTGTTTTTTATCGTTTAAATCTCCCGTGATATAAGTTATATTCATAAAATCAATCATCCTGAATTAGAAATACGTACGTATCTCGTCAATACTCAATGATGAATCAGTGCAGTTATAAGTTAGTTTAAAATACACTCGACTAATTACTAGCAATTTAATAAAATTTGTTTATAGCTGCATGAGTTTAAGCTAGAAATTATAATTTATTCTGCTTTCCACTGAAACACGTCGACTAGAGAATATAACAGACTTATAAATTATTTTTTTCTGCACAGAAATCTAACTAGTAAAATGAAATAAGCGGTTATCACTGAATCACTCACTTCTACTAGATATATATATATTTACCTCCACGCAGAACTACAGATTAATACCACGAACTAGAATCCTTCAATATAATGGTAGTCTAGAACTCGGCCAAATGTTGCCAAGAAACTCAGAACTTTGCAATATACAAGATATTTTCTAGCACGAGTGATCTGTCTACTGCAGATTTAGGAGGACTGAATGAAGTCCAGTTTCAGCTACTGGGTAGATATATGAAACAGACAAAGGATCCCACGTTATTTCGAAAATCCGAAATAGCTTCCCCTTCTCCTCTTAACACTTCACATTCCCTTAGACGCTGGCCATAACTGCCAAAACGCGTCTTCACACCTCACACGACATGTCTCATTTCTGAGCGAGCATGAGGGCGCCATTCACACCTCACGCCGAGAAACTCCGAAGAAAAACTCGTGTCCGCTTGAAAATGTAGACAAATGTCTGCTCTACATGTCCGACGAGGCGGATTCTCACACTCTTTCGTTCAGCCAGAGACTGACACATTACGCAATAAAATGCATTTCTAAATGAGAAAAGAAACAGGCGAAAGTTAGAATGGGAAAATATATTTTGTCGCAAACTAACGAATGCGAAAAACAGGAAAAGGATAAAAGAGCGATAATAAAGTAGAGGACACGGGTAGAAAAGAAAAGAATATAGAAAATGTATTGATCATAAATCTCTATGCGAGGACAGACACCCTGAAGCTACGGATATAGGAAATTTATTTCCATAACGTAGACATGGAGTGGTTCCATATCTTAAAGGGGGGACGTTCTGGATCACTTCCAATCTTTGGCCCTCTCCAAACTCTAGCATTACGCACGGACTTGAATGAGCTTTTCCTAACAGTGGCATAGTCGAAGACTGATTTCTCATTCTTAGTTCATATTTGGTGTATGTATGTATGCGCTTATGTGGGAACTTTGCGTTCGTAATGACAAGGCTATGCTCAGTGCAAAATCTAAGGAGTCGCTTTCCGTTGTCATTTAATGTATCTTCTCAATACCTTCCGATAACTCCACCCCATCTAGCATGATCATTTCCTACTGTGGCACTGAAATCTCCGAGACGGAAAATTTAATCTAGGCAGTCGTCCACTGCGTTTTGAAGCAGCTTGAAAAATTCTACTTTGACTTCTACTCGTTCATCTTCATTTGAACCATACACGACGACAAGGTTGACTATGATATCTCCTTCTTTTAGCTTTAGCACCATAATGCGCTCCGAGAAAAAGTTCTATCCTTTGATGGTATCTCTTTTGTTTTTGTTTTGTTACAACCCACGCTCCCTTTAGCCCTTTCGCGTGATATAACTCCACTGTAGAGCAGCGTGTCGCCATCGAGATCCGTAACTCTGTGTCCCTGTTTCTTCGTTTCCGTCAGAGCCAGGATTTATAATTTTGTTTTCCGCATCTTCTCCACCAGATCATCTTTCCCGTTAATACAATGTTCAATGATCCATAAGTCGTAGTCCTTGATCCGTGCCAGTTCGTCGCCTTTAAGATCAGTCCGGTTTTATCTCTGCCATTTCTATTAATCGGTATTTAAGGAGAACAGGTGATTGACCTGTTGTGTCTTTGCAAGGTGGAGGAGCTGCCCTCCTCACTTTACAGCTAGGCTTGGGACCGGTCTAGGCGGAGTTCGCTTCATAATCAACTATACTAATTACATAATATCTTGCATTCATCTTTGCAGCAAGTTGAGAACCAAGCATTGCACACCAAGCTAGAGGAATTCACCTGAGCACCACTTAACACTGGATTTTGACTGGCTGGCTGCAGGCAAGAAGATTCTACAATGGAAGGATAGCAGGTGAAGGGTGCTGGGAAGTGGTTCTGTGCAGCATGTGAGAACTCCATTGGCAGAGTCTAGAATCAGCACAGTCATGTGTAATGTGTGTATATTTGGAGAAAATTGATGATGAGGAATGCACAGTAAGCCCTCCCCAACCGTATCCTCCACTGCTAATTTAAATGTATGCACAACCAGTATGAAACGCCCGTGAAAGAAACTTAGATCAGGACCCCAACTCGATACGTTGCAGAATGTTAGAAAAGCCACAGGAAAGATCTATCTATATTTTGAAGATAACGTTGGAGTTATGGAGTGGACTTGTCAGCTAGCGTATTGATGGAACAGGCCCAGTTTGTTTACAAAGAACGTAAATTAGAGCATGAGTGTGATCATAGTGAGCTATGGCTTCAAAGTTTGATAAGTGTCATGGAATTTCTATGCGTAAAGTGTGTGGATAAAAAACATTTGATCATTTACGTTACACATGTATTATTTGTTTAATTTAAGTTCATACTTAGTCGTGCTACTTTAGGGACACGGGAGGTGTATAATTAGTGGATCAGAAATGTACTGCTGAATTATTAAGACATTGTTCCAATCCAGCATTATATTTCGTGACCTCAGGAAAAACGGGTAACACGGCAAGGCTTATGAAAGACCGATACCGGAACATCAGTGGTGAACCCTATTTTTAAAAAAGAAAAGAAATAACGCTACAGATGGAAAGAAAAATAATCAGTACAATCAACGTACCCGTAAAATATGGAGGGAGAAAATATGTGCGCTTTCTGCTACAAGTCGTGATGACGGCACTAATTCTCCTGTGATCATTCATCTGGATACGTTTTTTTAAATGAAGCTATGAAGCAACCCGTCAAAAAATGGCACGGGGAGAAGTGAAGAAAAAGCTAGAGGACTGAAAAGTTGCTAATTAATTAAAAGTTGCTTGTATCACAACATGTTTTGTAAATGTAAAGATATGTTTTTTTTTTTTTAAATCTTGCCTTGGTACTTATAAAAAAAGAAATAAAACAAAAAAATCAAAGTCAACTTTGTATTACTCCGTCTCCGAATCATTATTTAAGGGAGTCTCGGACTAAAGCTACTGAACAGCTCACGTGACTGCAAATGTAACTAACTCCATTCATTATCTACAAGTAAATATAAGATACTTTTATATGCACACCGGAAATGTCGATGGGGAAAATTCAAGAAATTGTGCCCAGAACCATGTATCCGCCATTGTTAAGAATGGAAACAACATACGGATCGTTTCACAAGGAGTGCAATTCAGTCCGCGGCCCCCCCCCTCCCCACCCCCCCCCCCCCACCACCACCACCAAAACAAAAAACAAAAAAAAACAAGCTTTAATAAAAATGTCAACTTTGGTGTGAAAGGGTGTAACGAAACTTGAAGGAGGGATAAGACGATTCTTGGTATTAAATAAATGTAGGTTCTAAGTGGGATGCCCCAAAAAACAACCAAAAACGAGTTTCTACCCAGTTTTCGGCGTCTCGATTATTAGGGCTGCACATTTGTTTTTGTTTTTTTTTTCTTGTTTTCTTCTGAACCACCCTCATATATATATATATACAATGAACATAGGCGGCACGCTTGAGAGCATCCAAGCACAACTGAAGAGATTGAAGCGTCAGCTACACAAAGGGAAAATACAAAGTTGCCATAAAATCGCGCATGATAGCAAAACTACAATTTTTGTGCTAGAAAACCTACACATGTCTTTCAACGTCTGACCTTCTAACGTAGTAACTTGTTTACGGTTAAAAAAAAAAAAATATATATATATATATAGATTTCTTTTAGCTTTGAAAGACGTTCAACATATTGTGGCTGAAGGAGTTCATTTGTTTCCTATTTCGAAAATATTAATTTGACTATATATATATATATATATATATATATATATATATATATATATATATATATATATATATATATATATATATATATATATATATATATATATATATATATATATATATATATATATATATATATATATATATATATATAATTTTTCTCCTCATATGTAGACTGCAGTATTTTTCTCATTGGAATACTTTGCTATCAGGTCCGGTTATCAGTCATAAACAGAGAACACTAAACTTTCATTACAACGAGTGTCCTAGGAGCAGATGGAAGGAAGGTCTTCTCGAAATCCTGAAGACTGACGCAAGATCATGCCCAAAAAAAAATTCATCTCTTCATGATTCTCACCGACGTAGGTTATTAAAAGAAATAAACTAGTCTAACATTATATTATATGTATGTCTCTTACCCCTAGTTTGACTCCACCCCTGGCCTGACGGATACAGTGACACACGACTCTAACCACAAAACAATAATTTGTGTCCTGGATGACTATCCTGCTGTTACATTCACAAAGACAGACAGCGACCCTGAAACATTGAAAATACAGAACGCAAGTGAGTACTTGACCGATATAAGTTGCAAGTGAGTACTTGAACGTTATAAGTTATCTTCAACACAGCAACCGGTCACAATCAGCTCTAAAGAGCATCATTTCATATTTAACAGCACCAAAAACAACAATTAATAAAAACATACCCGACAGTCAGGGCCGGTTTAACCACTAAACAACCTAAGCTACGCCCCTGCGTACTTCCCGGGGTCTCGGGCGAGAGAAAGAAAGACTTCTCACTCAGGCATGTTATACAAGATGATTAATACGAGGTTGTGCAAGGGGTGGGCACTCTCGTCATGTAAAAAAAAAAACTGATTCAGAAACCGACACTGCAAAAGCATGTGACTGCTTGGTGCAAGTTTCCTTGGTGACTAGCTGCTGTCATGACTCCATGCTCCATACTGAGCGTTAAGGAAAGCTGAGATGATGATAATGGTGAGGATAATGGTGATGATAATGGTGATGATAAAACTAGCGCGACAAAATAGAGTATACTAAAGCACTGGTATAACGACAGAAAGTCGCAGTTCCGACAAAAAAAAAACTATTTGTTTTTATCTGAGGCCCTTCTACACACATTGTAAACAAGCATATAAATGTATATTTTTTATTTTCACATTTATGTGCATGAATCATGTGCGTTGTATATATATATATGTGTGTGAAGGGTGTGTGGAGTTTGTTTATTGCTGGTATACGATATCTGTTAATATTATGGATCGTGATGTATGAGTTAACAATGTTCAACACAACTCCAGCAAACGTAATGAAGATATGAAAATACTAGCAATAACCCGTCAACATTGACATGTTATTAATTATTTGTTTCTGTTATATGTATTACAAACGGTACTATCACAACTGTGGTCATTTCATATTTGTAGTGAAAATTATATGAATGTATTAAATATGAAGACATGGAGTAACCTTCCTAAGTGTTGTGTGGAGCAGTGATAATGATCTCATCATCATCAGTTGCCATCTCCACAACGAAGGTTGGCTGTAATGGATCTCCAACGTCTTCTGTCTCTTGTCTTGGTGGTACACTCTGATAGACTCTTTCCCGTCCATCTCTTGACGTTATCTTCCCACTTATAGCGCTGTCTTCCCCTTGCACGTTTGCCTTCAACTCTCCCTTCTGTTATGGTCTTCTGCAAGGTGTTATGCCTTTTTATGTGGCCAAAGTATTTTAGCTGCCGAACTTTGACCTCTCTCATTAGTTCTCTTTTCATACCTAGATTTTCTAGGACCTCCTTATTTGTTTTCATCTCTTTCCATGAGATATGCCCCATTCTTCTATATATCCACATTTCAAGAGCCTCAATTCTTTCTTCTAAATGCTTATTCATCGTCCATGTTTCTGCACCATACAGAAATGCAGAATTTATATAACACTTTATGATTCTCAGTTTTAATTTATGAGATAACTGTTTAGATGTCAGTATATGTTTCATGTTGTTGAATGTAGCTTCGGCCATTCCTATTCTCTTCTTGATTTCTGTTTCACATCTGCCATCTTGATCTAATAATGATCTAATGCACCGTAAATGGACTAAATAACTAACATTTCTTTTATGACAACATGTCTCGTAATTGTTCGTGCATCTTTTAAAATCTTGCCCTGGTCGACTTACTGCCTCTGAGAAGCCATGGTCGACTTACTGCCTCTGAGAAGCCATGGTCGACTTACTGCCTCTGAGAACAACGTTTTCTTCTTCTTCTTCCTCGTTCGCCCTGAAAAGGACGGTGGTTGCGTTGTGTCTGTTTACGCCTAAGCTGTGATATCTGCACCTTTCGGTCAACACATCCGACTTCTGCACGGCATTTTTTATGGACCGGGTTTGCCTTCCCATTTCGATCCGCACTCGCTCAGCCAGACTGCACTGCTGCAGACTGTTTCCAGGACCACCACGTGGAGGTGGAGTGCGGTCTTGACCAGCTCTGATTCGCTGGTCCTGACGCAAGCAGTCAAGCTATGAGTCGCTGACTGCATTCACTATTGCTGCATCTTGGGGTCCCTAACGTTTGAAGTTTGACGAAACTCCAGTTCATGTACTATTTATCAATCGTGTTGTTGGCTTCTTTCCATAATCACACTGTTCATGCACACCTTCATTTGCGCACTTTTTCTAT
Source organism: Oreohelix idahoensis (assembly GCA_024509875.1). Lineage (NCBI taxonomy): Eukaryota > Metazoa > Mollusca > Gastropoda > Stylommatophora > Oreohelicidae > Oreohelix > Oreohelix idahoensis. The sequence goes on along the minus strand of JAMPIV010007411.1, from coordinate 95,375 downwards.
TTTCGGGAGAGTACATATAAGGGGAAACAATACAAATATTGTCTAACTTTTAACCACAGTTGCACCCCCTTAGCTGTTGTTGAAAGTTAATGTACTCTCTCGAAAATATAAAAAATGCGCAAATGACGGTGTGCAAAATGTGACTGACCGATCGATTGACCGAAGTACTTACGGCGGGTATTATGGTATTGAACTAGCAACAACCCGCCAAAATTGGCAGGTTTTTAATTATAGTGTGTTGTTTCTGTTACACGTATTACATTGCTGCTTCTTCTATAGTCTCGCTTGCTCGCTGTGAATGACGCGATCGTCTCTCCCTTTTAGCCATCTTATCATTTTGATCCATAATAATAAGTCTGCAATACTTTAAATTAAAATTTTGTCTTAAAGAAACAATCAGAAACTTACATTTTAAGGTTATTTTTAAGAAAAATGATGAGTTAAATCCTTTTCCCGAATGAAACTGGGAAGAAGAGTATCTTGATTGTCTGTTGATTTAATGCTCACCGTCACACTTTGCTATTTTCTCGAGAGTACATATAAGGGGAAACAATGCAATTATTGTCTAACTTTCAACCACAGTTGCACTCCCTTAGCTGTGCTCGAAAGTTAATGCACTCTCTCGAAAATAGTAAAAGTGCGCAAATGACGGTGTGCAAAGTGTGAGAGACCGACCGACCGAAGTACCCTACGCCGAGAATTATGGTATTGGATAAGTATAACACACAAGGAAGGGAAACCCGAGGCCTGTAAACAGTAAATAAATATTAGACAAACATAAAGGTATGTTTTCAGGCACGTAAGAAATAAAGAAGTAGAACACTAGACAACAGAAAAACAACAGACGTGAGTGGCTTATCCAGGACTCGAACCCCGGACCTTCCGTGCGACAACCTCGCCTAGCTATGCTAGAAGTGATTGCGTCATTAATAGGCTAGACTGCCCATTTGAAATTTCCGGTATTATGTCTTGCGGTTCGCACTAATGACCCGTCATTGAAGCATCATCTAACCCAGTGTTTCTCAACCCTGATAGTAGCAACGCCCTCTTTTGACAACTAATATATTAAAAAGCCCCCCCCTTCCCCCCACCATTTTAGCACCCTCTTGCTCTTTATCGTGTATACACAAACACACACACACATACATATATTCCACCATACTTTTAAAAAAGCAATGCAGTTAATGAGTGACCTTTTCTTATAATATAAAGAAAAAGAGAAAGCACATTTATAAAAGCATAATAATAATAGCCCCCCCCCCCCCCTTTCCAGTCATAACTGACTGTCGTAACTTTTATAGATAGGCCTAATATATTTATGGTCCCGTTCGAGCAGAGGTGATATAGTGAGAGCTATGTGAGAGAAATGTGTGAGAAATAGTCCTGTTTACGAGTAGAACTGGTGTAAGAGAAAATACTGTCTTGGATTGAGTAATTGCTCAATCCAACCTATCTAGTACGACACACTTTAATGGAGACGTACTTTCTCCTGATATATGGAAAAACTAGGAATGATCCAAACCGAGGTTATTTACCCAAAAGATCAAAACATTTGATTAACAATGGGAGTGGGGAGTAGTCAGGACGAGTAAAGGATATGTCCTTAATTTAAACTATCCCGTGGGCCTTTGTAGTGAAATTGACAGAGATACAACGGTAAAATACCTCCAAGGATAACCTATAAGGATAAAAAAAACATAATGCGTAGGCTGCTGATGTACATGATCGCCCAGACCGCGGGTCATCACCCTCCATAAAAATTGACTCGCTAGACAGGAGGGGAACGGCGGATCAAAAAGGAAAAAAATATGACTGGAAAGATTGCGTGAGACTAGAAAGGCTAAGGAGACGCAATTGGGGGGGAAACGGAGAAAAGTCACGTTTCCCAAGTTGACATAAAAAGTAAGCAACTCGACAGAAGGGACCATAGATATGTTACGCCACAGTCATTTATTGGACGCTTTTGCAATACCAAGCCCGTGATTTGAATTCAGCGGCTAAAACGCAGATGTTCGAAATATTACAAAATTTAAAAAGTACTTTTTTCTTAATATTAATGTTAGGAATATAAAAATTAGCTGGCCGGATGGCCCATTCTGAGCAGTGAACTAATATGGTCTTAATTTTACAAACGGATAGATAATATTGAAGATAATGACACAAGACAGTGTTGTTCACATCATCGACAGACTGTATTGAATCTAAAAGTGTCGCTAATTGCACAAAAAAACACGACCACGAGACGCAGGTGTTCAAATCTACGTAGTATGGAAGAGAAGGAATATTTGTGGTGGCTGTGTCTAAAAATAACTTTTAACGACAAAATTTTGGAGGGGAGAGAAAGGTTGGTTCAAAAATCAAGTACATTTTTGTAGAAACACAAGTAGAGACGGACAGACTAACAGATAAACATCCATACTTGACTGAAGCATGACTGAAATGACTTTAGTGTAGGAAATTTGAAATTCAAATAAACCTAGGCAGTGATTGGCCACAGACAAGCATATTGTCGGCGCTTAGACGCGGATTTGGGGGTCATTTCTCAATAGTTGTTCAGTGATAGACACAGATTTTAAAGTGTGGTGATTTCCATATGAAAGAAAGTGTAAGAAGTTTAGGGACGCCATACTATAGCCAGCAGCTCAGCTGAGTTTTGCTAGCAATTCTGTGTTATTTATTCATAATCTGGTAAGATTGAAATTATTTCCTTGTATATTTTGAATATTGTTTCATGTTCGAGTGATTTGATACTGCCATATCGAAATCTAGCCTTACAAACAAGTAGGGATTTGCTCTAGACCCCCCCGCCCTAGTCAGGGTCTAGGGACCAACAATATACATAAACTCCAACAAGGGTTAGGCAAGACAGATCAAGTGTTGAGAATAATGAAACATATTACCTATCCTCTTTTAGGGCAGAAAACTAATAAATATTTTTCAGAATCTATAGTCTGGGAGGATCTATCTGATGTAAAACCACCATGGTAAATGTGCTGTTTGGTCAGAGAGATCTGACCTGTCTGTATGATGTGGTTGTTGTGTCAGTGTTGTGTCCAGACGTGGGTAGAGAATAGATTTTGACACATGGCCCATACTTTGATTGCAGAGCTGTGAGTTTCTATTGTCAACAAAGCAGTGTCTATTCAGTTGGTGACTTTACTCGAGTGTATCTGTGCAGTACTTGTGACAGAGACCACCATTATTGCCCGCCAGCACGGAGAGGTGGGACCACCTGATTTCAGCACCAGAGCTACAACTACAAGATGAGTGAGCCTCTGGTCTGCTGGACATTCACCAACGCTTGGTAGTTACTAATATCCCCATAAAAATTCCCACCATTTTCTGGACACTGTGTAGTCAATATAGACAGGTGTGATGAGGCCACCCCAACAGCACAAACATTAACTATCCTCCCAAGTAGATGACTACTAGAACATTTTAATAAAACTAACTAGTATAGTACATATATATGTACACTATTGCATTTATGATATAATATCCCATGCATTTCTTTCATAATCTCTAAATCCTTTTAAGTTCTGGTCAACCTAAAAATTGATCCAGAACAAAATAAATGTAATATAATTCTATCAAAAAATTTTACACACGTGAGTTAGTTCAGTGTATTTTAACATTTATTAATATTATTAGTCTTGTTAAATATCTGTGGGTATATCTATAACCTATTACACCACACTACATATCATAACCCTAGACACTTTACGTAGCCACATTCATTAAAAAAAAATTAAGTGTGAGGTCGTAGTGGTAGCAAGAAAGGCCTTCTGACAATTCACAACTACATTTTATCTCAGGAGCCTTCACAGCTGGCCTCATACAATTACATTTAGTAATATCACCATCATACAATACCATCAAACACCACTACAGCCTTCAGACTTAGTGAGAGATAGATAAAAAAAAAAAGATGTTATATTAGTAGTAACTTAAGAAATAAAATCTTTCGTTCCGTTTCACTCTCTACATACATACAGTGAGCTCACTACAAGTAGCCTTACCCCTCTGCCGACGCTGCAAACATTCCATGGAATTAATCAAACAAAATGTATTTAAGACTATTATATGTCCTGTTGTTTGTCCAGTTCAGCCCCAGAAAACTCCGTCTAGGCAACTGCTATTTTTTCTCGGAGATTCGCTGAATTGGTGCGTTGATTATATTTTTTTCATGGGATGGAGGGGGGGGGGGGGGGGGGGAAGGGGGGTTATTCATCTTCGTACTGCAGGTATTATTGGTTTGAGATAAGTTTTTTCTAGGATTCTGTCGTAGTGAATGTGAAAATATTATCAAACAGCAGAATGTTACTCCCAGGCTGTTCTCGGAAGGAAATAGCCGGGTATGACTCGTGAATACTCTCGGTAGAATTTGGTGGTAGGAAAACGTTACTGTCATATGGTTTTGTTTAAAGAAAATTAGTGCTGTAAGTTCTGCCTCATCAGGCCAGGGAACTTTATATGAATAAGATGAAAAAATCTTCTGGCATTGTCCCGTTCCAGTTTAACATTTAACACCATTTAACATTTGAAATGTTCTGGTTATTTAACCGCTCTCATGGATTGAAAAGGTGGATTTATAAGGGTCTCCAACATCAGATTTTTACTGTCAATGTTTGTATGTTTAGGAACATAAAATTTGGGATGCCATAAGCCATCTGACCATGTATCTTTATAAGAACCGTTGGATCGCAAAGGTATGATCACCTATATAAAAGAGAATATAGATAACAGGTAATCATACTAAAATTATATTCTAACACCCGCGTTTAGGTAAGATCTGTAAAATCACTCCGGTATTTAATTATTTATATTAAGAAGAAATTCACGAGTGTCTAGCTAATATATCGCTTTTAACACTAGCTATGAACAGTTAATTACTTAAGATCTATACAAGATGAAATAGAAATAAATTGTTATTAAACAATTTCGATCGCCTAGCGTCTTATAATTATTTTACGGATCTAGTACTCGGGAAATAACGGGTAGTTACATTTTTCGATTTACATCTGGGGAACTTTGCTATAGGTTTATTTAATAGGTTTAAATTAACATAAAAATCCAGTGAAATAAATGAAGAAACTAAACGACGGAATGACTCAAAACTCTAATATATTTTACCGCAGCAACAGAATGAATTCAGACTCCACGTATCAAGAAATCCAAAAATCTTGTTAGATTCTAATATATGAGCTAGGTACTTCTTTAACTCTCTGGCGCGAATGATAACTGCATTTTTAAACGCTGCCAATATATATCTTAAATGAATGAAAAATATTAGCCACATGCGAGATTTCTCGCCTCTCCTAATTCTCGGGAACTTTTTTCGTTTGGGCCGCGAATCAAAGCTCTTCTTCACAACTTTACCACCAGACTCCCCGCTCCTCTTCGTCCTGCAGAGTTTTCTAACCCTCTTAGACGATTCGCGTTCACGTGTTAACCAGAGGTGTTAAAACTCTGTTCGCTCTTTGTGACTACAACAGTCTTTGATAACTGACCGCTTGCTGCTTCTGGCGACGCCTCCTTGAAGGGATGACAGAAAGAGATCCAGAGATAGTTTGATTTTAATAACTCGAGAGAGAAGACAGTAGGCGTGGATAAACTAAAATAAGACAAAAGCGAATGTCATGGCTGCCAGCATGATAACTATTTGCATACTAATTAGCACGCGTGGGGAATTCCACGTGGGACCCACGTTGGCGATTTGATTTCAACAAAAATTGAGGGCCGCCGGTGAGATTCAAGAGTAGCTTCTATTATCATCCGTCACACTGACTATGGGAATGCGCCTCTGAGGTGACAGCCCTTAGCTGCTTATTTTCCTGGTGGTCCTTTCGACGTGTTCTTCTCTCTTCTGCTTGTTGTATGAGCTTCTTTTCACACAATCTGCAGTGGCGCCGTAAATAGCATCGCCACTTGGTGCCATCGGCAGCTTCATCGTCACACGTTGCTGGATTTATGTCCAGTGCCCTGATATCTCTCTTGCACACATCTTTGAACCTCAGCTGCTGTCGCCCAACTGTATAAAAGCATAGTTATATTAAATATGTGTTTAAGTACGGAATTATATACAACACAAGTTCATTATACTTGAATAACAAATTGGGGACCCCAAGATGCAGCAATAGTGAATGCAGTCAGCGACCCATAGCTGTACTGCTTGCATCAGGACCAGCGAACCAGAGCTGGTCAAGACCGCACTCCACCTTCACGTGGTGGTCCTGGAAACAGTCTGCTGCACTGCAGTCTGGCTGAGCGAGTGCGGATGGAAATGGGAAGCCAGTCCCTAAAAAATGCCGTGCTGAAGTCGGATGTGTCGACCGAAAGGTGCAGATATCTCAACTTAGGCGTAAACAGACACAACGCAACCACCGTCCTTTTCAGGGCGAACGAAGAAGAAGAAGAAGAATGACAAATTGGCGGAGCAAATGATATAAAATTAGTTCTTACAACTCTCTATAACTATCATAATCATATCATTTTAATAGCGCCTAAATGACTGCTTATATATCTTCAAATCTCAATATTAAAGCCTCTTCTTATGTAACCACCTTAAACATGAAAAAAATTTTAAAAAATATTAGTTGATAATAATGAAATAATTATATAAAAATTCACTTACTAATGAAGCTTAATGAGATCCTTGCGCTTGGTGTGACTCATCCAGTATTGTACTATTTGGTTCTAAGTCTGTTAAAATCCTCTGTTACAAATCTGCAGTCGGTTTCGTTCCTTTTGTAGTAGCAACACTACTGCACTGAACCACCTTCTCCACCAAATACGACGTTGGGAATGCTGTAATTAGCAATTTAGTTTCACGCCAAAGAACGGGATACGCAAGCCTCTGCTGGATCCAACATTTGTCGTAATGTGTGTGACTGAATCGTGCTTTTGTCTCGAAGTCATTTTGTATCTCAATTAATTCTTCTTGTAAATGTTGACTAACTTGTTCCACGTCTGATTTAAACGGATTAATCACCCAATCCGGTAGTATTAGTTCTTGCAAGTCTTTAAATCTTATGCTCATATCATTTTTAATAGCGTCCAAATGACTGCAATAAACCTATAAATCTGAATCTTTAAGCTTGTCCCCACCTAAATGCAGTTAACATGGAAAATGAGAAAGTTCTCGGCGACTAAGATTATTTTTATATAATGTCAATTTGTTGATGAACCCCATGATAATTCCTTTCACTTTAATCAGACCGATCTCATTTCCTTGTAGCTTAAGAAGAACCTCATTTAACTTTTCAAACATATCTGAAAGATAGGCCACATCGTTTCGCAATACTTCTCCTTCGATGCTAAATTCTTCTTTGATTGAATCCAAAAGCTCTACTGTCTCCTGACTATGGTAATATCCCAGATACTAAAATTTTGAGTTTGGAATCCTTGAAACACTCCATTGGACAAATAAAAACTGTTGTGTTACAAGCTATGCAAAGGGGAATATCATTTGTAATTGTTTCATATTGATTCTTGTAAAAATGTACACAACGCCCCCCCCCCCCTTAATGGAAGTAACGACCCCCAGTCGTTGCGACCCATCAGAACGCCCCCAGACATCTTGAAAACGTCCCCCAGGGGCGGTAACGCCCTCGTTAAGAAACACTGATTTAACCCTAAGCCTAACCCTAATATATATATATATATATATATATATATATATATATATATAAACTTAGCTGCCAATGATATATATATATATATATACAAGGGGATTGGCATAAGTCTTGGGCCTGACCATGAAGGAGTCACAGGAGGAAGATGAAACTTGGCACATTTAAAGTTCATCATATTTGCACTGAATGTGTGAAGTACGCGTTTGTTTCTTCAATGGATTTTCCCGCTACGGTGCACGGCGCAATGTACCCTATTGACCGGATCTGCTGCTCCAAAGATTTGATAAAACAATGGAAAAGAAGGAGGCCAGAGCTGTGATAAAATTTCTGATGTTTCAGGGAAAAACACCTATAGAAATACACAGGGAGATGGAACCAGTGTTTCGTGATTCTTGTCCTTCATATACTTCGGTAAAAAACTGGTGTCAACAGTTTAAGTGCGGCCGCTCAAATGTTGCTGATCTGCCAAGATCTGGTAGACCCGCCTCAGAGTGCAACGATGAAAATGCAACAAGAGTAATGAAAATCATTGACCAGGATCGAAAAATGACAATTGTGGAGATAGCTAGTAGAGTAAAACTAAATGAAAGAACAGTTTATAGAATTTTACACAACAGACTGAACATGAGAAAAGTGTGTGCACGCTGGGTTCCGCGACTGTTGACACGTGAACAGAAGCAAACGAGGGTAAATTGCTGTCAACAGTTGCTTAAAAAGCGTCAGTCCAAACTTTTTTTGGAGACCATGGTGGCAGTAGATGAGACTTGGGTACACTATTATGACCCCGAATCCAAAATTGCCAGCATGCAATGGAAAACCCCGGGCTCCCCAACACCTGTCAAGCCGAGAGCGCAGAAATCTGCAGGAAAAGCGATGCTGACTGTTTTTTAGACGGCAAAGGTGTCCTTATGAAAGATTATCTGCCTCGTGGCAACACAGTCAATGGACAGTACTATGCAGATCTTCTCACCAAACTAAGAAAGGTTGTGACCAGGAAACGAGGGATAACGCGCACTCAAAATCTTCCTTTGCTTCAAGACAACGCGCCCTCTCACAAAGCACGGCTTGTGCAGCTAGCTGCCAACGATTTAAATATTGAAATTCTTCCACACCCACCATATTCTCCAGATTTGGCTCCATCAGACTTTTTTCTATTCCTAAATCTTAAAAAAACAGCTAAAAGAAAATCATTTTGACAGCGACGAAGAGGTTATACTGGCATGAGATGACTGGTTTAGTTTGAAAAATAGGGTGTTCTACTTCCAAGGTCTTTTCAAGGTCAAGCAGAGATGGCAGATGTGTGTCAATTCAGACGGTGGCTATATTGAAAAGGAATAAACACTATACAAAATTTCAGCTCTCTGTGACATGTCCTTCATGGTTAGGCCCAAGACTTATGTCAATCCCCTTGTATATATATATATATATATATATATATATATATATATATATATATATATATATATATATAAATACTCTCAACGCTGATACCAGAATAATAAATTCAGACTGGTTGCTTAACGAGCTAAAATTAATCATTGCTTAATTCTTCACAAACGTTGTCGACAGATTCTAGAATTAGCTTGCTCAGCCAAAGCAGCCTTGTTTTCGCTTATCTGATTATCGTGTGAAAACTACCTTGAGATAGAAGTGTCATTACCCTTCTATTTACAAATCTGCCAAGAGTAATCTTGTGCTAAGGTAGACAAATTTGAAGCCCATATTAGATACTCTTGAGTTTTGGCCACTGTTGAACCACTACTGCAAAGCATGGGAGGCTTTACCTTCACACAAGAGGAGCCATTATTGCATTGGGAAAATTATGGAAATCTAAAGAAACCAAGTCCAATACAAAAATAAGAATACTCAGCTTATGGAGTACAACTAAAATTACAACCATAAAATTCCAGACTTTCATTAATGAGCATTTGCACAGAACTAAAGGATTCAAATGGTATGATGAGATATCATCAGTATGAAAATGAGGGAAAGAACCAAAAGTATTCAAATGGAAAAAGAGGGGAGGGGTAATTGGAGAAGAGGAAGAAGTATACTACTGGACAAAAGTTAAGGGCCGCCATTCAGTTTAGACAAGGTTTATATAATTCTTCGTGAGCAGGGTCGATTTTCCAAATGTCCAGTAGCTTGAAATCTCTCAAGAAGTCTCTGAATGGTAGATTGGGACACTGCTAAACGTCTTGCAACATGACGAACAGATTGACCATCCTGAATCCATGCCATGGCTCGACCACGGTCTACAGTGCTGAGACTTCTCCTTGGTGGCATGGCTAATGCAGTGATCATTTCGACCACTTGTCATACTGATTTATTGCATACTGATACCGTCGAGTTTGTTGTTAAGTAATGTCAATGGGCCACCACTGATAAAATATCAGTATAGAATGATAGAGTCTAAATTTGATTGTATATAAATAGTTGTATGTATACGCCCACACAGAGCTATAATGAATATGTTATTACTGTCACTGCCTGGACTGTTCAAAGTAAGTGTGTACTGGTGCATTCATTCATCACAGTAACACACATAAGAATCATGGATCGTTGAACTACCGTTGACGTTTCATGAACAGTTTATTCACGTATCAACATAGACGACGACATAGACGAAATACAGCATAAAGTACAAAGCATCGAGAAAATACATTCATGAAGCTCCAACACCCCACAGAGCTCCATTACAGCGCACACCGGCGCACTTCTCATGTAAGGTACACATTAACAATGTTCCTTAATAAACTGCATTCACCGCAGTTATAAATACAGCCTCATACATATGTCCTCATCCAGAAAGACTGCTCACATCGCAGTACTATTAAATTCATCAAAATACTGGCGTTCTCGGGTTTTTCTCCATAAAGCTCAATTATAGCATAATGGTGCACTTCTCATAGAAGATGACCATAACGATTTTCCTCAAAAGACTACATCTCCCCTTCTCAACAAAAGCTGCTCCACGGCAGTTGAATAATCATCGTCAGCGCTATCCCTTCTTAGAGCTCAATTATAACATAGTGGTGCATTTCTCATAGAAGATGCACACCCACAATATTCCTCAAAGGACTGCGTATCCAGCAGTCTGCAGTAATATAGCCTGCACAATATATGGCCTCCTAATCTCCTTCAGAAAAATGTCTATGGCCTACAAAGTAATGTCTTTAAATCTCAGACTCTCCATAGCGCCTAATTGTAGATTAGTGGTGCACTTCTCTTAGAACGTGCACAATAACAAAATCTCTCACACGACTGCATCCACTACAGTTATATATATCAAAGTAAATTCATCACATAATCTAACACATGAAGGAACATTCAAATATGAAAGAATATTCAATACAGGAAAGAATATTCAATACAGGCCTGTTCAAAAGTCTCCACCGAGACACACATTGTGAAAAACACTCTAGAGAAAACACCCAGGGTTGACTACCACAGTCAAACGCCTAGAACACACTTCAAACACTAGGCTTGACCGCATCGGTCCACACCCAAAAACAGACTGCGCAGCGGTCACAAAATCTCCCGCACAAACAGTCACGAGACTTCGCTGTTCACACAGCTCAGTCCCTTCACGGACTAGCCGTGAGATATTCACAGCTGTCCAATACATAACAACTTCATCTCCCCACTCAACATGAATAGCACTCACAACGCTCTTTTTTTCTGACTTAAAGACTTCTCGAACATACGAGGTCATTTCTTAAAGAATTCAGTCATCTAATAAATAACACGTGCCACAGGCGACGCAACTCTAAATTCACTCTGACCAACTTAGCATACTAAGGATCACTTCCCTTTTTGACCTTAACATACTACCACACCACCCGGAGAAAAAATGATTTATCATTTTTTTGAAAAAAGTACATCCACGAAAAATGAGGGGTCCGATAAGCTCTAATATACACTTATAACAATATGTTATGGTAAGGTCATAATAACACATCGACAAAAAATATAAGCAAGTGTACAATACCAAATTATACAAACTAATCGGCTAAGTACACTAAATAATCAGTTTCAAAGAAATTAAGTATGTTTACTGTAGACCAAGCACGATACAATAAATAGAAAGTAACAGACAAGATCAAGCAAAAGAAGCATGATCAACACTGAAATCAGCAGTGAAATCAAATAGAAAAAGAAATCAATAATTAAACAGTAACAATAATGTGAACCAACTTCTTACATCAAACCGACATAAATGGCTACATAATTCCAAGCCATATAGTTAACGTCACAATACAAAAGAAGGAAGTATAAGAAGTGAACATATACAATAGAATTAAGTGACACCTAGATGAAACAAAGAATCATCACCAAAGTATAAACCGCTACTGAAAAAATCACAAAGAAGATATGGAATGAGACAAAGAACAATCCGTAAAGGAAGAAGGAAATTCAAGAGATGAATGTATAGACAGATGGCAATAATACACCTTAATAACTATTTCGAAAAACAATATATTGTATAAAAATGCAATCATGACCGAAAATCATACCATAACGAGGCGAAGTATATATATATATATATAAATATACCATAACACAAAAGCAAGCTATAATAAATAACGCATAATAAATGATTTAACCAAATTACAAAACTTATTCATAACTAAAATAAATTATCACAGACATCACACAAATAAGTGCGATATGTAAAAAAAAATTATCACAATCTCAAAAAAAAACTTATCAATATATTTTTCTTTTTTTTTCTCTCTTTTTTTTTAAACTAGAAATATCAACATATATTATTACACATAGTTAAGCGCTGGGCACATAAAAAATACAACACTTTCAAAAAATACAATACATTTCTCACAAAAAATACAATACAAAAAAAGTTTATAACCGTTAAGTTAAATAAAAAAAGTATTTTAAATTTTTACAAGTTTCAACCTGTAATTAATAAATCATAAGTGAAATGAGCTTTTAACAAAATGTGTGACATAAAAATATTCCTATCTCTAAGTAGACACAAATAAGCACCTATAAAAAACCCACTATTAACTCCATACCAATTTCAAATATAAACATAACATCCTATAAGAACAAGTGTTTAAGTCAGACTTCTAAATTCTTCAGACAAACAACAGTATCTGCTATTTCTGATAATTCTACATATACAGTTTAGTCCCAAAATACCATTTCACATCCCAACAATTACTTCATATAACCTCTGTATATAGAAATATATTAACTAAACATGGAGTCAGCTACGAAAAAGAAAAAAATAAATTTAGTAACCAAAAAACTCTCTGAAAGCGACTAACGCATATTACTAGCTAATGAGTTTGTGCTTAGGGCTGGCAATCTCATCATGTACAAAACTATCCTAATAATTACTGCTGCAAAATCATATCAATGTTTAGATGAATCAGCTATCATAGCTCCAAACTTGATAACAGAGCACGTATGGACAATAATAATATGATCTTAATAAAATAGTCTTCCGACTAGCATATGAAAATACCACAAATTCACTATATCATTACAAAAATTTAAAGATAAGTCACTTCAAAGTGATATGTTATAAATAATTTCATTACAATCATAATACATGCAATGTTTATCAACAAAACAATCATGTAAATAATGACAGAGTCACAACAGTGCATACATATGAACATACACAATACCTAATACAACATTATATAATGTATGGTACTATACAGTACAATAATACATTATCCTAAAAAAAAAAATTAAGTATAAGAACCACTTTAACAATCTTGAGCCAAATCCTAAAGGAAAAAAAAAAATTAATAAAACATCTGGTGAGCTGCGCTATATGATGCCATCAAGTCTTAAACGCTCATGAGTAGAAATACTGACTATTTTAATCAAACTGTGAATTAATAAGGGTGACCAAAAATGAAGGTCATCACAGCAATAGGCTGAAATAAAGTCATGTACTCACAAAATGAGATTCTTTCTCGAAATCAAAACATAACAAACAGTTGCATTTTGTGACCTTATTACTTATTGTTACTTTGCTTACTACCAATGACCTGGTTATGTGTAGTAACATTTGGGGAGTTATTTCTATTGCTATAGCTATCTCCTCCATTGTGACAATTATTATGCCTAGAGCTGCAGTTAGCATTGTTATGCTTAACCTGTCTCCTTCGATAGAAATATCTAGTAAATGAATCTTGTTGACTCCTATAACAATTACTATCAGATTGGTAATCAGATTGTAATTAATTTCTATCATAATGTCCCCAATGTATTTCTATCAAAATTTATCATGAGATCTGCTAGACTGTCTCTGGTTTCTTGGAGAGGAAAAACTACCATTTGAAGGATTCCTTTGGTACTTTCCTACAATAGGGTTATTTCTTTTACAAAAACTTTTTTTATTTTCCTCTGAGATACTATGCTTATTTTCTGTATTACACCATCTAACATGGGTATAACAAGTAGTGGAGCTAATCGAATCCTTATGGTTACCAACATAATGTGCGTTATCTTTATTACCCAACCTGGATGTTACACATGAAGTATCTTTGCTGGTCTGACGCCAAGAGTCAGTATTATTAGCATCAGTAGTACGTGGGAAATTATATTTGCCACACAGGAATTTTCGTCCATCATGTTCGATTTTCGTCTCAGCAAAGAGTGTATAGGACTGGCCCTTTGCTTGTTTTACTTGCTGATAAACAACCTTCTGTCTACTATTGTCAACATTGACTGTAGACAAACCTTTGTTGCCTAAAACAACATCCACTAAACCATCCACTCTTCTTCTTAGTTCAGTCATTTCAGCAATATTAAGAGAGATCTCTTGCCTTAGTTTTTTAATTTAAGTTATCACATGTCATAACTTTGCATCTCTCTTCTGTTAGTAACTTCTCAATCTTAACCATTTTCTTTCTCTGCACCGTTAACTCTTCTAATCTCTCCCTATCATCCTTTTCTTTAATTGTTCTCCTCTGTGGTTCCAATTTCATTAATCTCTTGTTTTGCACGTCTTCTATCTGTGGCTGAAGTAGGGCCACCTGAGCCTGAAGACCTTGAACTTTAGCAACTTGTGTATTCAACTCATTAATCTTCTCGGAAGATACGTTATTCTTTTCCTTCAGTTGGCGATTGAGAATATCGTTATCATCCAATACATCATGAAGCATATCTATATAACTCTTCTCACGTACATTGGTCTCAATCTTCAATTTATCATACATCTCTCTCTTTTCTTCAATCTCTAGAGTGAGATTACTAACTACGCCCTGCTTATCATTTATCTGGACTTCCAAATCTTTTACTTTACTGCACGCAGAGTCTAAAGCTGTTTTTACACTAGTAAGCTCCAAGTTTGATTTATGTAAATCACTTGTGAGTTTAGACACTGTTTCTTGTAATTTATTCTTTTCAGCAATATCCTGCAAAAAAATTGCCTTTTCCTGCAGAGCAATCTGTTTGTTTTTCTTCATTCCATCCTTATTTCTTAATTCCTTTTTCTTATCATCCTGAATGTTGTTGCAGATTATATTATGTAAAACCTTATGCATAAAATTGTGTTTAGCCTGAGTATAACTGCACACAAATGGACGCAGGTAATCTAACACATTCGCCAAATCTCTTGCCATGATCAATTGAGGACCTGACCAAAAGTTATCGTTAGCAAAAGCCGACAAGGCTTCTATCGCATTAAACAAAAAACCATCCAGCACGTATTTCTCAAGTGCTGGGGCTTGTAATCCATCACGATATTTACCTACTTGTTATACCCATGTTAGACGGTGAACACTCTTTACCGATGAACATTTTCCACGTGCATTTAAATTCAACTCACTTTTTCACCTTTTGAACTAGTGGGGCGTGTTGCGAATACCACGAGTTTTTGCAGCAACAATGGCAATTTTCACGTGCGGGTTAAAGTGACCCAGTTTTTGGACATTTAAAAAAAATTAACATAGTGCACACAGAAATGTATACACATTTCTCTGAGCTCAGTTTTAATGACATTTTCACTTGTCTTTACAGTTTGCCAATCAATTATATAAACCTTGTCTAAACTGAAAGGCGGCCCTTAACTTTTGTCCAGTAGTATATATAAATATATTTACAACCGCAGAGTCTTCGTCAAGGACACAGGCATAAGCTAGTAGAGAAAAGGAAGGGATAATGAATGTAAACGTACTTAATACATGTTCTAGATCATCTTACCGTGCGTTATAGTCTTATTGCAGCGGTATTAGTTTTTACCTTACACATTTGATGCCAATAGGAGATTACACCAGCAATATGAGAGTCCGACTGACTTAGCGGTGAGAGCCCATTACTTTCTCAGCATAGTTCAGGGATCGAAGCTTGGTAGAGTCACGCTCCAGTCTACCCAAATGTAAATGGGTACGTGACTAATCCCATGAGTTAGGATAGGCAAAGGCAGCGAGGAAAGAAACTGATTACCCAACCTCATCAAAAGATGGACCTAGTATGATGAAGTCTCTGTGACTGAGATGATTTGATTGAAATGTCTGACACTTTGGTCTGAGTGGTCTGCCCTGTTTTTCTTGCTATTTCTTGTCTACGCCCACTTTTCTGTCTGTTGCTCTTAATAGCTCTAATTCTGTCATTAGTCCCGTCAATCGTGCGTGGTCAGGCTAAAGTCCACCCCTTTGCACCTGAACTGGCGGCATTCTTGCCAAAAGTCTTTAAGTTAACGATTCGTGGTGAGCGGCAAGTTTCAGTTTCTTTGAGGACAGAGTATCCCCGAGCACGGAAAAAATTCTCTGCCTTTTTTTTATGCCGTCCTCGGTTTTTCATCCCGAACGCAGGACGCTGGTAGAACGGGGAAAGCGTCGCAATATTACGTCTTTTCCCCGACTCGCGAGGCGGCCGGGGAACTTTTCCCGTTGGGTCTTACGTCTAGGCTGTTTCATCTCGAGCGGGCTGGAAGAACCCTCGTGGAACACCTGCAGATTTTTCTTACTATTTAAGCTAGGCGTCCCTAACACTCTTGACCATTTGTCTCTACGAGGATCTTTGCTGCCTAGTGACGAGTTATTCCGTTGATAGCTTACATCAGTTATAGTGTGGAAATTGATTCCTTGCTTGGTAAGCAGACAGTTTACTTAGTTAATTTCTTGGGTTTTTTCCTAGCTTAATCATATAGAGTCGAGATCCCGGATTACGTTATTTCATCTTTATATATATATATATATATATATATATATATATATATATATATATATATATATATATATATATATATATATATATATATATATATATATATATATATATATATATATATATGTGTGTGTGTGTGTGTGTGTGTGTTTGTGTGTGTCACAGTATAGACATTCGCCGAAATTTTGAGTTGGTCACGCTGTAAGAGTGACAACATTGATACTCATTAAAAAAACCGGTTTGGTCAGTTGAGGCAAAAAACGGAAGAGGATATGAAACTTTTCGCGCAAAGTATTCGATGAGATGTCTGCCGTCCTGAGTGGACGTGTTCCCTTTGTCAGCAGTTTTGCTGGGATTATGTGAATGCCATTGTGGTTCATATTTCTTGCCGATTCCATGTAGTCAGGATTATTTGGTATACTGCTTGATTGTTGATGTGATCTCTAGTGGTTTTTTTTGTTCCTGGATATGATTTACGTTAAGTAACTTGCAGTTATATATTGCTTGGCTTAAGTATAGGGTTAGCCAGTGAGTGAAAGTCATCGGGTAGTCGCTGGATAGATTATGTCGGTGATTATGTTGCTGTTAGATTGAGCTATTGATTATGGCAAGTAGTTTGGGCAGTTCCATTGCATTGTTAATTTTTCATGTGTATTGCTAGCTGTGTGTGGCTACTGTGTGTGCGTAATATTTATTAAAGGGACCATACCTATTTTAGGTGTTATTGCATTATTCATGTCAGCTATTGTGTGCTGTGGTCATACCTTTAGGGAATGAGCCAGAGGACAGAGATTGCCATGTGTTAAATCCACGGTACAAATAGGGTTTGATCCAACAACATCAATAGATTGTTGTTCTGACAGCTGCGGGCTCGTTTGTTCTTTTGGCCGTGAGGCCTGTATTTTGAAGATATTTAATTCCCAGCTGGCTGACATCTAGATGTCATATTATTGATAGCAAGGCCGTGGAGCCTGTGTTTGCCATAAATAGGCTAGAATTGTACACACAGAGTATTAGAAGTTTGCAGCCGTGTTGGCTCAGTTATATTCACTGCCTGTTCACGGGAGTGAGCTATTTTCAGTGTCCAGTGTTAAGTCAGTATGTTTGTCAGTCAGTCAGTTGTATACTGTAGGCGGTCAAGTGTGACGCGCCACGATACGTAACCCAGTTTTGTTTTCACGGTCACAGCGAACGGGTATTGTTTTCAACTTCAGTCAGTTTTGGACAGTAGGTTTGTCAGTGTGTTCGCCAGTTTGTGGAGTGAACTGTTTACGGTCAGTTTGACCTCGATGGCGGTAACTGACCTAGTTTCAGCGTCACAGTGTAAGTTGATATTTTCAATCGTTAAGTATGTGGCAGTTTTGGTGGCAATTTTATGGTGCTCAAGTTATTTTATAATTGTTTTCTCTTGAGTTTCCTAGTGTGAGTGGAAATGAGTCAGAGTGGTAGTGTAGCATTACAGCTTGCTTCGGGCGGTGCAGTTTAAGTTATTTCAAGATTTGTTTGGTCGTTTGTTGGCGGTGGTCCAGGTGGAGCAGCGGAGTTTGGGGTGTTGGTACCATCTAGCTAGATTGGCCCAGACGGCAAATGGAGTGTCAGATGGGAGATAGATTGGTCAACCTTGGTATTAGGGTGGAAGGAGACGGTTGTTAGGAGTTTGTAGTCGATAGGAGGTTGTTAGGGTTTTTGGTACCTCAAGTCACCGTGTTGGACTGCGGGTCTTGTCATTATTACTCAGATGTGCCCAACCAGGGGTGAAAGCTGACGCCTGTGACGGTTCCTTACCACGCAGACGTGCCCAACCAGGGGTGAATGCTTATGTGTAGTGAAGCCTGCTGACCAGTGAAGAGACAGAATATGTTACGTTGAAGACTGTTGCGATTTCTGGACTATACTGTGCTGAAGACTGTTACGAGTTCTGGAGGATACTGTACTGTGCTATGACTTCTGGTCTATTGCTGTAAAGTGAACTGTACTTGGTCATTTATAGACTATTGTGCCAAAGGAACATTAGTGGTATCAAGTGGCATACGGACTGACAGAGAAGTCTGATTTCTTGGAACTATATTTTTTTCGCTTGGATGTACTAGTGTGAAGTCTTGTTTGTGCCGTTTTCATCATCTGTGCTGAGATGTCTTCTTGATCAAGCACCGTTGGACCTTCAGATAAGTTATCGTTTGTTTGATTTTGTATAACGTATTATATTGATATTTTCTTGTTTTTTTTTCTGAAACTCTAAATTTTCTTGTCTGTCTTTCTGTCTGATACTAGCTATAGTCTGACCTGTTAAGTAGTTTCGTGCTGTTTCTTTATTTGCTTCTTGGTTTGTTACTGTTTTCTTTCCTTATGTTTTGTCTCTTCCTTTTTGTACAAGTATGACTTAGTTTGTATGTATGTATGTTGATTGTTAGTTAAATTTGATCTTTCATTGTTTTCTTAGTAGTTGTGTAATTTTTGTATTGTATATTTTGATACATTATAAATTAATTTTGCTGATACGTTATTTTGTTTATTTTTCTCTGGAGTGATTCATTAGTGCTCTGTGGAAGAGATAGCTTCCAGCACTTCATTGTTCAGTGTGGTTTTCGTTGGGTCTTTGGTGTTATAGTGTATTGGTGTGCTCAAGGGAGGAAGGGTGGTGAGTTTAATCCATTCTTGGCCTCTCGTGGGAAAAGATTGGATTAAACCGATTCCTTATAGGGTGTGACTGTGTTTGTTTTGTGGTGGAGTCAGGCAGACGGGATTTCCTGCGACTGCCCTGCTTAACATTCCAAGCCCTGTTGATGTTAGGTGTATTCGTGTAGTGCGTATTTATATTGTCGTGTACACTCAGTAATTCTTTTGTTGTGTTTAAGTGGTGTTTTCTCTTGTTCCATCTTGCTATCTTGTAAATACGTTTACAGGTATCCCTTGTTTTCGTTCGTGTGCAGTCACGCATTGTATATATTAATCTACCTCTTCTCTTCTTGGTCTATCATCTTGTTCCTCGTGACTGGAATTTTGTTTTCGTAATGTGATGTATGTGTTTGTTTCATTTGTATAGTGCTCATTTTGCCATTGTAGTACTTGCATAACTTAGATTATTAAGATTAGTAGTAAGTGAAGTATTATCTGAGTATAGCACCAGTGTGGGTGCGAGTTACAGACTTTGAAGTGAAAGCTGATTTATTATCAAGGTGGTATAGTGGTGTCATAGCACCAGAAAGTTTCATCAGTTGTTATTATACAACTGTCGACTATTGTAAGTCTGTTTGAGTGTATCACAAAGACTAAGTGGTCAGAAAGACCAAATTTACAGAGTAAGGAGACAGTAGCCAAGTGGCAAAGTAAAAACTACATTTATATTATAAGAAGTAAAGGTTGATGATGTGGATCCAGTGAGAGGTGAGGTGTTATATACTTACAGACATATATATATATATATATATATATATATATATATATATATATATATATATATATATATATATATATATATATATATATATATATATTGGAGTAGTGATAGCAATATTTACTATTATTACTGTATATGTTGTAACCAGAGAGTTATCTGGTGATATAAGTGAAATATATACTACTGAGTAATTGTGGAGCATTCTGAGTGTACATCATGGATCTACAGGCTTTCATTCAGATTGGGAAGGAATGTGGCTACACTGCCAAAGAATTAAGTGATTATGCTGAAGCAAAATTTTATTCAGTCGGGAATCAGAATGCCTTAAGAAATGCTCGAGCTGAACAGCTAGAGATAAAAAGGAAAGAATTTGAGTTACAAGAAAGGAAGATGAGAGAAGAAAACGAGTGGAAACAGAGGGAGTTAGAATTGCAAGAAATAAAGATAGATCGAGAACTGCAAGAAAAAAGATGAGAGAAGATAGAGAGTTCGAAGTGCAAGAAAAGAAGATGAGAGAAGATAGAGAATTAGAGTTGGAGAAACAGAGAATGAGAATAGCTCTGGAAGAGAAGATGATGGATAAGGAAATACAATTGAAGAAGTTGGAAGTGGGTGCGAGTGGTCAGAACTCAACTTCTGGTGGGGCTCATCGTCCTTTTAGACTGCATCTGCCACATTTTAATGATAAAATTGATAGTTTAGATTTCTTTATTGACAGATTCGAGGCCGAATGTGTGGCCTATAAGGCTGACAGAGATCAGTGGCCATCTCTTTTATTGATGCTGCTAGTGGGGCCTGCGATGGAGACTTTCTATAGCCTCCCGCTAGAGGAAAGGGCCGATTACGACAAAGTTAAGGAAAGGTTGCTCCGGAAGTTCCGTCTGACTGCTGACGATTACCGGACGCGTTTTAAAAACGCGGTGCCAAGCGCAGACCAGGACTTCGAGGACTTTATCTCAAAGATAAAGCTCCTGCTAAATAGATGGATCGAAATGGAGGGGATTTCTAAGGATTATAGTGGCTTGCTAGACTTGGTGCTGCGAGACAAGGTGTTGTCCTCGTGTTCTAGTGAGTTGGTGGCATTTTTTCAAGAACGCCAACCAAAGGACATTGAGTCCATGGCCCAATTGGGGCCCCATTATGTCCTTGCCCATTCAGGCAAACCTATTCAGAAGTCGGGTCTGTCAGAAGACTTAGTTGCCAGTGTCGGTAAAGTTCAGCGCCATCCTTGGCGAAAGCAGTCAGGTAATGTAGACAGGGGCCAGGAGCAGAAGTATGAGAAGCCTTCCAGCCCCTATCAGCCGCGTAGAGGTAGCTATGGAAATTTTTGATCTCATAGGAATGGTCGGCCAAGGTGGCAGAACCGTCAATATAATAGTTATAGCGACAGAGGGGAGCGCCAACCGCGAAAGCAGGTACGCTTCGAGGAATCTCGAGACGAAGACCGGTTTTGGTTCAAAACAAAACATTCCAAGCAGAGGAGTGGTTCCTCGGAGAGTCGATTTTCCGACTCGGATGTGGCGTCTTCGTCATCGAAATGCTCCAACAAAAGTACACGCGATGAGAAAAAGAAAGAGCGCATGTGTTCCAATTGTGGTGACAAGAATCATTGCGCTGACAGGTGTCCCACCCCAATAGAACACGCGAATTCCGCGTTTGTGTTGGACACAATTAATAGTGAGGATTGTGCGGGGTGTCGCCCTCTGTTTCACGCGAACAAGAGGGTAGTGCTTCGTTGTGGGCATGCGGCACCATGTCTGTCGGCAGTCCATGAGACTGGCAAAGTGATTCTTCACGAAGGCAAGGTGGAGAATAGACCAGTCCGGGTGTTGCGGGACACTGGTTGCACCACAATTGGGGTGCGTCGGTCGTGTATCGACGACTCCTGCCTTACAGGCAAAACGGTAAAGTGCACCACGTTCGGGGGCAAAGTGGAGTCTTACCCTCAGGAGAGTATTAATGTGGACACTCCGTTCCTCTCGGGTAGAGTGAACGCGTTCGTCCTTGAGGATCCGATTGCCGATTTAATCGTCGGCAATGTACAGGGAGTGCACAAGGCCATGGGTGACATGAGTAAGAGCAGTAAGAACTTATACGAGGGTCCGAAAGCTAGTGATCGCACAGTCTGGGTGCGTAACGTTCCCTTGAGTGCGAGTTGGCGCACACTCAGAAGAGTGTTTGATGAGGTCGCGCCGGTTAGATTTGTGGAGGTACTGTCATTGCGCGACAATACCAAAATGGCGCGGGTGACTTTTGCGAATAGTTGGGGTGCACGTAAGGCAGTTAGGCTGAAGCATATTCAGAACCATCTGCTAATAGTCCAGCAATAGCTAGAGTTAGGTTTTGGGTTCGTGTTTGGTAAGGTGTTTCGGTTGACGCGAACCGAACCTGAGTTGCTCTGACCCACGCCCCCAGTTCTATGCTTATATGAGTATGTGAATTGAGTAAAAATTGTAAACATTATGAAATGCTGTACAATGTATAGTTATGCTGTATTATGCTATGTCGTACTTTGTATTAATGTGGCACGATGCCATACAGGCACGCTGTGGGCAGTTACACTGTAGCCAGGCATACTGTAGGCAGGTGCGCTGTGGGCAGGCAAACTGTAGGTAGGTGCACTGTAGGCAGGCCTGGCGTGCATTTATCAGAGACCTATGGTATATGATGGTCTCGTAATATTTATATGTCATGCTTTACAATTTATGTTAGTCGAAAGTTGTTACCAGCAGAAACTAGATACTCTACAATTGAGAGGGAGTGCCTTGCGATTGTCTGGGCGGTGTCTAAGTTGACACGGTATCTGTTAGGGGCTCATTTTTTCCTCCAAACAGATCACAAACCACTGCTATTCTTGCAGTCTGCTAAATCCACCAGTGCTAAATTGACACGCTGGGCATTATTGCTGCAGCAATTCAACTTTACTATTTTACCAATTCAGGGTGTATATAATGTTGTAGCAGATGTTCTGTCCAGGTTATGAGGTTGGTGGGGGACAGGAACATCTGAAGAGAGTATTTTTTTAGAATCTATGTAAGAAATGTATTATGACTATTAGAATTGATATTTCATGATGATGTATTATGGTATACAATGTATGTATTATGATGCCATAAAGGCAATATGTATAAAGGTGTATCCAACGTGTAGATTTATCATGTTATCATATACCTACGGTTATATTGTAGGAGATGTCTGTTGATACGATGACATGATGTTTGATTAGTGACAGTTAGTTATATAGATATGGTGGAACATGCACTGGGTTTAGGCTACACCAGGGGTAGACAGTCGTTGTTATTTTTCACGACTGCCAGTACCTGGTGTGGGCGTGTATATGTTTCCTTGTATTTAGTCTAGTGAGTGAGAAGGCATGTTTGACAATAGTATTGAACAACTTTGGCATTCTCTAGGTAGATGAGGAGGAGCCGTCTCGGCATTCTGTTCGTCCATACTCCGAAGGGGGTTAGGCGTGACTCCTCCGGTGGAAGAAAACTTCGTTTTCTTTCTTAAGAAAGGGGGGGGGGGGGGTATATGTCACAGTATAGACATTCGCCGAAATTTTGAGTTGGTCACGCTGTAAGAGTGACAACATTGATACTCATTTTAAAAAACCGGTTTGGTCAGTTGAGGCAAAAAACGGAAGAGGATATGAAACTTTTCGCGCAAAGTATTCGATGAGATGTTTGCCGTCCTGAGTGGACGTGTTCCCTTTGTCAGCAGTTTTGCTGGTATTATGTGAATGCCATTGCGGTTCATATTTCTTGCCGATTCCATGTAGTCAGGATTATTTGGTATACTGCTAGATTATTGATGTGATCTCTAGTTGTTTTTTTTGTTCCTTGATATGATTTACGTTAAGTAACTTGCAGTTATATATTGCTTGGCTTCAGTACAGGGTTAGCCAGTGAGTGAAAGTCATCGGGTAGTCGCTGGATAGATTATGTTGCTGTTAGATTGAGCTATTGATTATGGCAAGTAGTTTGGGCAGTTCCATTGCATTGTTAATTTTTCATGTGTATTGCTAGCCGTGTGTGGCTACTGTGTGTGCGTAATATTTATTAAAGGGACCATACCTATTTCAGGTGTTATTGCATTATTCATGTCAGCTATTGTGTGCTGTGGTCATACCTTTAGGGAATGAGCCAGAGAATAAGATTGCCATGTGTTAAATCCACGGTACAAATAGGGTTTGATCCAACAACATCAATAGATTGTTGTTCTGATAATATATATATATATATATATATATATATATATATATATATATATATATATATATATATATATATATATATATATATATATATATATATATATATATATATATATATATATATATATATATATATATAATATATATATATATATATTTTTTAAGGAAAGTAATTTTTGTGTGACCAGAAGTTCCGATTTTATTAAGCACGATACCAATCTAAAATCCCTAAGAGTTAACGCCAAGAGGGGACTTATTTGTTTGAGACAGAAGTATGAGCTGAACGTAAATCAATTTTTTCCCAAGTTGTTGTTCCATTTAGACATCTGTATAATTGATGCTGTAAAGAGATTTGCTATTCCTTTTTTTTATACTAGTGAATATCAGCGCAACGTAAATTTTATAACACTTCCAGTATAGTCCCAATTGGAGAAGTTATCTCATGGGCACTTATATTTATCTATTCAAGTTTTGAATGGCTGTCCTTCGTTCGCCTAGAGCCTGAGTCATGGCGTGTATGTGTGGAAGCGAGGTTAGTTAGACTCGCGCGCGCAGACAGTGGGCCAGAAAAGTATTGTGTTATTGATTTAAGCGCTAGGCTAATACAGCGAGTGAGAACGGGGTAAAGAAGATGTGTGTTGTGGTCTAGCGAAAGAATGTAACAGGGGATTTGTTTGTAAACATTAGAGATGGTTGTACCGTGTTTAACGTTATTTTTGACATGTTTGTATTTTTCAGAGAGTGGTCATAAGCCTATAATATGTGCTCCCTGTCTCTGACTCTTATTTGGGTCACCTTACGTCACCAAGGGCCCACCTGACATCTGCTGGATATTTTTCCTAAACCTATCTGCTGCCAATACATATAGCCACAAAAATATATCTCACGGCAGACCAATCTTCCTGTCCGTGTTCAGTCTACAATGTGGTCAGTGTAGAGTACCGACTCACAGCCTTTAACAGGATATTCATCTCCAGCCAGACAGGCTGCCACTTTTGCCATGGAATCGTGTCGGCAACTCTGTCAGACCCATTGGCAGCCAGTAAACCCGGAGCAGATTGGAGTAATTAGCAGATAATCTTTATCTAGCCAATAATAATCACCAGTCTGAAGCGTCATCTTTATCCACCAAATAGAGTCGCATCCCTTGGGGCCCTCACATATATTAGTTGTGTCTGCAGTGATCATTCTTTCTCGGCTAGTTGGATTTAGCAGTGAGTGCATGAATATTCGCACTAGTGTTGTCTCCTTCACATGCGCCCTGGAAAGTGGGTGTGCGCTTGGATTTATTTAACAGCTGTTCCACGGGGAGCTTATCTCCACATCATTTGGATTTACCATTAGGAGGAACAGGGTTGATTTACTTAGCGGTGGATTACTTTTAGCTACCAAGAAAGAAGAACTTTAGGCTAGGCCGTCTCTATCACAAGGGACTGGGGGGCCTACCCCATTTAGTTACACTTAGTAGTGAGGAAGTAGCTGGTTGATGGTGTGAGTGAGGTGATTTGCTTGTGTGTGATTGAGTGAAGTCTGTTGTCATTTGTTCCTGTGGTGTTAATGTGATAACTTCACTAGTCTTACAAAGCTAGTGGAGGCATTTCTTTATTTCTTCGATTTTGTGGATTTCTTTAATAAACATATTTATGTGAAATGCGTGGTCAGAATCTCTTCTATTCTAACTGTCACTTGATGTTTGTTGTGTGTCCTTACTGTAGTAGATTATTCTATTAAGCATTTGGAGGACGGGTGAGAGATTGACATCTTCAACACAGTCGGGGTATGGTGGAGAAGTAGTCATTTAGAGATCATTATATATCTCACTACTCTCCAGAAGTCATATCTCTCCCTATAATTTCATTAGTGACTCTATTTTCTCTACTTTCACATTACACCTTCATATTCTGTCTACACTCAGGCATTCTCTATTTCTCCATACTCGCGACAAACACGTCGCACCCATGTGGGAGTTTCTGCTATGGGACTGCCTTTACCTTTAACAGCAATTTATTTTTATTTCCCATGTCACGCATTCAATCAGATGATATCACCAAAGCAGAAATAGATTTAGGTTCAAATTTAGATCTCGTCTTCAAAAGTGGGGCATCAATAACCTTGACCTGTTTGACGGTACCCACTGCGAAATATATGGAAGTTGGGAGCAGCAAAATTACCTACACTTTTCAGGTAGGCTTCTTTGATATAATTTTGTTAACCAGGTCAGAGATTTAGACAGAACTGATATTGTTGTAGTAGTTTTCTGGGAGTTAACATTGCAGCCATTGGATGTATCTTTGAGTGAATGTTTCTACAAGAGAAGGACATCTTTAATGATTTTGTGTTAGAATAGAACGTAGTTGTGATTGAGGGTGAGTTTATAATGTAGTTAAGCAATTTTTAGAAACGGCATTTCTACAGTTAGAAACAGTATGAAAACAGACAAACTTGATAAAACAGACAAACCGACCGACAAAAAGGTGCTTTTATTTTAACAGTTGGAGGCATAACACGGGAGTAAATCAAGCAGAGTATTAATAAAGAGAACCACGGATTTAACATGAGACGTGATTGCCTAACCATAAAATTATTATGGTTAATAATAGTAATGACAATAATAATAATATGGCATTTTAATATAAATGATACAGCCGTCGATGTCGCAAAAAATTACATGGAAAAGGATATTAATAATTTTATGAACATTTTAACCTTTCCCAGGACACAGGAAACACGTCTGCTACAGGGAGTTCTAATACATACACGTTAACTTCAACTCCTGGACAGGCTACTGACCGAGACATTACTTGCAAAGCTAAATACGGTAGTAAGACTGAGAAAACAAGTGATAAAGTCACAGTCAAATTCAGTAAGTCTTTGAAATGAAAAGTTTTGTTATCCTGTGTTCATGTTATCTGTGTTCTTGCTTTGTTTGGTCTTTCGTTAGGAAATAACGGATAACATCTCTGAGATTTCTTGCTTTTCTTAGTCACTGAAAATTAGAACGTTTGAGTTTGAATCATAAACCTCCATCTTACAGGATGAAACAATTAACTAAAATCAGGCTTACTCAATAATTCCGCAAAGCTCGCGACATAGTTAATTGAGAAAGTTAAAAGTGGTCCAGTAGCAGATACTGTAATAGGGACGTACAGTGTTAGAGATCTCACTATACTAAGTCCAGCTTTATTCAATGGGGCGACTACAAGTTCCTATCCTCGCTGCCTTAGGCCTTTCCTAACTCATGAGCAGAGTCAGGTACTTATTTACAAACTGGTAGAATGGAACGTGACGCTACCAGGTTTCAAAAACGGAACCCTATGACTATACGTCATTCACTCGTACATTTTGTCTGCTCCTCTACGTCATTATTTTACCTGCAATTATCTTTTTCGTCAAAGGTACACTACCAGTGATAACATCCATATTTAAGCGAGGAATTGGCATATTTTGACAGATAACGAGTTACGTTGTCTTAAAACGGCTTAAGATTACTAATTTGTTTCCGTTCAAGTGGAAAGAAGAGACAAATAAATGTTGTCGAATTAAGAAGGGATAGTCGCTTAAGATATCCTGTTTAATTATCTTGATGGAGCGACCTGAGAAATATTGCCAATCTTGATGTCTGACCTGAGTATGACAATACGGACCTGAACATAAATAATAATTTCTAGCGAGGCCAGTAATTAGCAACACTGCCCATCCTTCTTAAAGAACGACCCTTCCCAAAAATAAAAGATATGTTGGTGAAAATCTACAAAATAAGACCTTCAACAATGGCGATCGGTTTATAAAAAATAATTAAATGTTGTGTGGGCAAACTTTTGGCTTTAAGACTCAGTGTTTTTAAGATTCGTGACTTCTTCCACTTCATCGCGGAGCAGAAAAGACGTCAGGTTATGGAGATAGGAAAGATTTTACAAGGGCACAATAAATATAAATAGCAGCTTTAGAACATTAAAATTAAAAAACTTCGATAAAAGATACTTACAATCACAGTTCCGAGAAATCTTCCTCAAGTGATAAAGTTAAGACTTTGTAGAATAATCATTATAATTAACTCCAAGTGGAGAAGACTGCCGCTTCCGACCTGCAGTACCTACTATCGGCCTACCTGTGTAACATTCGCTGCGTATAGAAAGGGTTTCTGGTACTAGGTACTAGTACTCAGTTCTGGACACCAATCCAAAGAGACGGGCCTAGAGGACGTTCGAAGCTGCAAAATTTGTGAGATTTACTTGTGCAACGAACGTAATCCCAAAAGCCATTGTCAAGTCAAGACATCATTGAGAATCAGCACCAAGCAAAACCAGACTTCAGCGACAACCCCTTGACATCAACTGGCCAGTTAAGTACAAATAACTGACACAGTTTATGGCCACTCTCCCGTCCACCACAATTAGACTAACTTGCCAGAAAGAAATTTATTATCTATAAAATAAACTCCCTGCACTATTTTTTGGGGGGTCAAAATCAAATGTTTCAAATTTATTGTTAATGTTAATCAGAATCGACCTCACTGCACTCCGGCAAACCCATAGGTGCTCAGTCTCCCTCCGCAAATGTCGAAGAGCATGAATGCTAATTGTACCTGTAGCACGCTGGTTGTACATACGACGGATGCATCCTCTCTCACGTCCATTTCTGCTAGTCTCACGTTTGATGCCAAACTCCAACAGTCTCAGCCTTGTTGATTCATCCATTGCAGTGTCATTATCCAGCTGGCGATCATTAATTGCCCTCAGCATATCTCCCTTATCCATGTTCAGTGTCCTCACTATGGGTGTTGTCGAGGCCAGTCTGTCAGCTCTCTCATTGCCACGTACCCCTGCATGACCAGGACAGTAGATCCACACCAGTTCTTGAAGAGGATTCTATTGAGGTTTTCCATTCCTGCCGCAGCCATCCGTTCTGAACTTTCCGAAGCATGGCTTGAGAATCTGGCAATATAACTGCCCTGGTTGATGGAGTTTCAGACAGTCACCTCAATGCTGCAGTAACTGCCTCTACCTCCATTCTCATGCTGGAGGTTGTTGTCATGTAGTCTCCACTCTGTTCAGCGACGACCCTGCCTTTTATTCTCGAAGAGAAGCCCCATCCTGATTTCTCACTACACACTACATTAATCCCCCCCTTTCTCTCTTCCCCCCCCCCCCCCCCAGTGTACACAATGCCGTCATTATCCCCAGCATGATCACTTATCAGCTGATTAACCTCCAGCTCTGCTTTGCCATTGCCCCAAGATCTGCACTCTCTGCCAAGTCTAATGATGACTTGCTGGTAGTTTATCTAGTTCTCCTCTGACTTGCTCCACTCTTCCCCTTTGAATACATTTTCAACCCTGGTCACCTGACCAATCGTAGCCTCTGTCTGTGCCATCCACGACGTCCCCCTCTTGTTTCTTGCTCCTTTTATGTCAGCTACGTTCTCATGTAGGGATTCTTTTTTCGGTGGTTACCTGCATATAGGCTTTTGCCTGGGTCATCGCATATCTGGATCTAATCGACAGGAATCCAAGCATGTATCTCATTGTCACAATTGGAGTATCATGCGTACACCCCAAAACTAGTCGCATCCCTTCATTTTGAATGCGTTCCAGTAGTTCACATTGGGACGCTGACAGCGTAAATATTCCTAGGCCATACTCGATTACTGAAATCACGAGCTGATGATACAGGAGAAACAATAGTCTCTGTTCCAAGCGCGCATCAGTCATTGTTTTTAATGCTGCCAGTCCTCGCTTGTACTTCTGTATGATCAGTTCAACATGATACTTAAACGATAGCCCACGATAAAACGTTACTCCCAGATACTTCGGCTTGTCTTGCCTTTCAATGTTCTGCCCATTGAAAGTGATGTCTGGATGGTCTGCTTTCACTATGAATTTGTTCAAAGAGCACCACATCACACAGGCCTCGTTCGACCCGCTTTCCTTACACCATTTAAAAACCGCCTATAATATCTCATATATGCCTTGGAACATTTCCTGTCAGTCTCAGCCAGTTCTGTACATGAGAATGTCATATGCGAAAGTTAATGTTCGTCCCAGTCCCGTTGGTTGAAAGGTTGCTACTTTTGCTGTGTAGATGTTAAACAGCACTGGTGATTGTGGAGAACCCTGGGGCAGTCCCGGGCAAATGCGCATTAGTTCTGATGTCCATGTTCCCAAGCCAAATGCAACTGATCTCTCCATTAAGGCAGCGGCTATCCGCCTTGTTATCCAAGGGTTTACACCACATGTCTATTTTGGTTGCAAAGTCCACAGTGTTATAAGTATCCATGTTTTCCAAAATATGTCATAAATAAATACAATTTTGTATGTAGTATGTATGTATGTATACACACACACCATATATATATATTTATTTATTTATTTATTTATTTATTTTTTTTTTTTAAAGTTGGAGTTGAGAACTTGATCGATTGAAAGGTGATGGTTGCACATGTATGACTCATTTTAAAATACATAAATGCAGAGCTAAACATATAAATAACATTTTGCTGAATTACTTTCAGCTGGTAGCTTTTTAAACACGAATGTGTTGTCACGTCGTGACAAAAATATGCATCTCACAAAAGTGAGCGAAGGATAAAACTTTTCCAAGAACCAAGAAAGCTTATTTTTTTGTAATTGT
This sequence comes from Oreohelix idahoensis, assembly GCA_024509875.1. Taxonomy (NCBI): domain Eukaryota; kingdom Metazoa; phylum Mollusca; class Gastropoda; order Stylommatophora; family Oreohelicidae; genus Oreohelix; species Oreohelix idahoensis. The sequence continues at coordinate 64,346 of JAMPIV010007411.1, read as the reverse complement.
CATCCTAAAGTACCTGTGAGACTCCCTAAAATAGAATTATAACCCTCTTATCTATATCACTGTGAAGAGTAATCTTGAGCGAAGGTTTCTACTTTTGAAAAAAAAACATATCCTTTTACTCGAACTGTTTCGCCATTCTTGGACCACTACGGTAGATCAAGGGAGATAATCGGTATCAAACTTTGTAACTTTGCCTGCCAGAGGCAAGCGCTCTAATTACTCTGCCAATCGGACGCTCACACTAGAGATAGCAACACTAGAGATAGCAACACTAGAGATAGAAACACTAGAGACAGCAACACTAGAGATAGCAACACTAGAGATAGCAACATGTTGTTCTTGTTGTTTTCGTCTACTATGCTGCTGTAGTACCCTGTTCAACCTGAAAGTTTGGTTATAATTGGGGTATATAGGGTGTTTGATACTAGAGATAGCACCCATTTATATAAAATAAAGAAAGGAAGACAACCATGAGTTCACTTGACTAAATTATTCCTCTGTTAGCTCCCATGGATCATGGAATGACTACTACAGCCTGCCGTCTTGCAAACATTTGCACCAAATCATGTATATGCTATCGCAGCGATAGTTTATGTAGCATTTAGTTTTACATGAGGCAGTTGTCAGCACCATACACATCCTCAAATTATTCGTTTTTTATGATACACCTGAGGAAATGGTAATACTGTTCTTAACTTTGTCTCTTCAGAAACCCCGAGAAATATATGGGTCATTAGTACACATTTGGCAATGTTAAATGACAGGTAAACATTTGCTACAGGAGTGTCCGACATATGATATACAGAGTTGATATTACCGTCACTGGTACCAGGCCACGACAACATCTCTGAAGCCGTTAGCAAAGAGAAGCTGACCACTGCTTTAATTCTAGTTGACGTTTGAGGTTGTTTAAAGGAGAAGATCATGAAAAAAAAATCCAACGTCTGCCGTACTCTGGTCGGCAGTATGCCATATTACCAAGAACCTCACGTCCAAGAGCATCCTCAGGGGCGGGCTAAACGTGATCTGTGCCCCCGGACAATAAGAGCCTGGCCGCTCAGTTTGCCCTTGTTCATACTTTTACCACCAGATGGCGCTGTAACAGAGTTCATATGACAAAGCATGACGTAACAATAAATGTTTGTGTGTCAAAGAGAACTGGTGAACTAAAAAAAAAAATTACAGTTGGAGATTAAAGAGAGAAAGTTGAGATAGACAAAGAAACAACCAGAATGTGTAAAATATATCTAAGCATACTCTTCATTGTCATCGAATTAATTGGAACAACCAGAACTTCGTGGGTAGAGCTGTCATAAACTGCCCACGACAGAAAACGGTAGCGAGTAGCTGTAATGCTATGTTCCGTGATGGATTAAAATAAAAGGAATAATGATGTTGATGTTTATGGCGATGACCTCACAATGAGAGGCCTCCTGATATCAGCCCCTTCCCATATATTTCCTAGTATGTGTTGGGTGACTTCAACGTTTTGTTTCCTATTTTTAATGTTGCGATGAAAAACGTTAGACTACAAATATGGTGTGAAGTCAGTTCCTCCCCCCTCCCCCATTTTAAACAATATGCTTAATTTAGAACGTATTAAGAGACGACTAATGCGATGATATTCATGATCCCAGAAACTCATTGTGTAAAATAAATCATTATAGAAACCACCACCACAAGAGTATTTGATTGCTTTGATGTTAGCTTCCTACCAACGGACCAACTTGAGTGGGGGTTCCACGCCCCATAAGGAGCGAAAAGGAACATGCTGATGGCTACAAAATGGCTTTTGTGGGTGACAAAAAAAGGGGGATCGGGGTCTGAGCCTCAAATATGTACCTCTCATCCGAATAACCCACCTCGAAAAAAATATATAAATACATCACATGAGCAGAGCTGTACACGATTGTCCACAATCGAAAACGGCAGACAACAGCTGTAATACTCTCCACATAGGACGGATAATGATAATGATCTAGGTCATTACCGCATCATACTTACACAACAAAAAATGCAGAATAATTTATTTTCCGGATGTAAGACAAAATGGAACGTTGGATTCTCTCTAAGTGATTGGAACGCTTTCCTCTCGCGGTACAGTTACCGGATTCCAGAATTGAAACCTGGTAGCGCCACACTCCAGTCTACCCAGCTTTAAATGGGTACCGGACTCTGTCCTTGGTTACGGAAAGCAAAAGAAAGCGAGGAAGGAAACTGGTTAACTTACCATAAAAAAAGCTTGGCCTAGTACAGGGAAGGTCATTAATACTTCACTCCTCTACAGCAGAGTCTGCCATGTGAATACCTTCACTATTTTACAGACATGTGAATACCTTCACTATTTGACAGACATGAGAATACCTTCACTATTTGACAGACATGAGAATACCTTCACTATTTTACAGACATGAGAATACCTTCACTATTTGACAGACATGAGAATACCTTCACTATTTTACAGACATGAGAATACCTTCACTATTTGACAGACATGAGAATACCTTCACTATTTTACAGACATGTGAATACCTTCGCTATTTGACAGACATGTGAATACCTTCACTATTTGACAGACATGAGAATACCTTCACTATTTGTCAGACATGAGAATACCTTTACTATTTGACAGACATGAGAATACCTTCACTATTTGACAGACATGATAATACCTTCACTATTTGACAGACATGAGGATACCTTCACTATTTGACAGACATGAGAATACCTTCACTATTTGACAGACATGAGAATACCTTCGCTATTTGACAGACATGAGAATACCTTCACTATTTGACAGACATGAGAATACCTTCACTATTTGACAGACATGAGAATACCTTCACTATTTGACAGACACGAGAATACCTTCACTATTTTACAGACATGAGAATACCTTCACTATTTTACAGACATGAGAATACCTTCACTATATGACAGACATGAGAATACCTTCACTATTTGACAGACATGAGAATACCTTCACTATTTTACAGACATGAGAATACCTTCACTATTTGACAGACATGAGAATACCTTCACTATTTGACAGACATGAGAATACCTTCACTATTTGACAGACATGAGAATACCTTCACTATTTGACAGACATGAGAATACCTTCACTATTTTACAGACATGAGAATACCTTCACTATTTTACAGACATGAGAATACCTTCACTATTTGACAGACATGAGAATACCTTCACTATATGACAGACATGAGAATACCTTCACTATTTTACAGACATGAGAATACCTTCACTATTTTACAGACATGTGAATAAGTGATGAAAGGTTGTCTTCAATACAAAGAGAAAATACAAACATTTCTGAGAATGTATGCAGCAAAGTATAGCAACATTACATATGCATTAGTAGGAACATCTATAAAACACGTGGACTCAGTATATACAAAGTTGAAGAAATTGATCGTTGTGCAAAATTTAAGAATCTAAAAGGCAAGAAGAGCTTTCACTGCGCTGGGAAATAAATCAAGGTCCACAATAAATCAAGGCCTTCAATAAATCAAGGTCTACAATAAATCAAGGTCCACAGTAAATCAAGGTCCGCAATAAATCAAGGTCCACAATAAATCAAGGTCCGCAATAAATCAAGCCCAATACAAAAATAAAAATCTTCAACTCAAATGTCAAGAACGTTCTGCTGTGTGCCTGTGAAACATGTAGAACATTAAAAAACATCAACCAAGAAGAACTAGACAAACAACACTGGAATGAGAAATAAGGTAAAGATTTTGTTGTTGGATAGGACGCACATTAAGGAAATCAGTAGATAACATTATAAGGCGGTCCATTTTGTGGTATCCCCCTGGTAAAAGAAATAGAGACGACCGAAAAGCACAAAGAAAAAGGGACCGAAGTTATAGACTGACCAGAGGACAAAAGAATACCCCGAATGGATGACACAGGCTAGGAAGGCTTGAACACATTGAAGGTCTGTGCTCAAAAGGGAGTGACGTGTAGTGATTAATGAATTAATATTTGTGTTACATCTTTTACGAGACATTTCTATTCCCGTGCTCGTTTTCAAGTATTTGTATTTACAGGTAATGATTACATAAAAAGTCCAAATCTCACCGCCAGCGGAAAGACACTCAAAGCGGGGTCACGGCTAGTTCTCACTTGTGGAGAAAGCCAAACTGATGTCACTTACACCTGGACCAAAGACAGCGCTACCATTGCCCGTCAAAATGATCGCATCATTCAGTTTGGCAGCATTCAAGCTACGGATGCTGGAAAATTCTCTTGCACGGCAACCAAATACATGATAAAGTCATTCCATGAGGACATGAAGGGAAAAGTGCAGTATGCTGGAAGCACATCAAAGCCATTTGACATACGCAGTGGTGTTAAACAAGGCTGCGTTCTGGCTCCAACCCTCTTCGGGATCTTCTTTCCCTTACTCTTAAAACATGCAATCACAGATGCTTCTTTCTTCTTTGATCCTTAGCCGCCGACCGTCAAAGCAGTCAGTGGCCATTACACCTGGTGGCGTCTTGTAGGGCGGCAACAAACTGCTTCCACTTTGCTCGGTCAGCAGCCATCCAGCTCTGATTCATTCTTTGCATCTCAGCCTACGCAGTTCTCCGCCAAGTTATTCTTGGTCGGCCTCTCTTTTGTTTTCCTTCCGGGGCAGATAGCATAGCTGTTCTTGTGATGGTATGGCCAACCCAACTCCAGCGTCTGCCAGTTATGATGGTGTGCATGTGCTCTTGGTTGCTCCGAGTAAGCAGATCTTGGTTGGTGATGGTATTCGGCCAAAAGATTCGGAGAATTTTTCTTAGGCAGATTGTGTGGAAAGAGGACAATTTCAACATTTCCTTCTCTGTTACTCTCCAGCATTCCGCACCATAGAGAAGCGCCGAAAGTACACAGCTCTCATATAATCCTAATTTTGTGTTTGTGCTGTACTGACTTTCAGATGTTGTTTAGACTAACAGAGGTTGTTCTTGCTTTGTTCATTCTGTTATTAATGTCTTTGCTTGCTCTGCCGTCTGGTGTTACTATGCATCCTAGGTATGTGAAGGTGTCTGTCTATTCTAGTTTCTGATTCCTTACTGTTATGGGCTCAGGGTTGCCCACATTGAGTGTCATGACCTATGTCTTCTTTAGACTGATGTTCAGACCCACCTGCTGGCCATGCTTATTAAGTCTATCCGTTTTTTCCTGGATGTGTTGATGAGAATGTGTGAGTAGTGCAATGTCATCTGCATATTCCAGATCTTCCAATGTAGAAAACGTAGTCCATCTTATTCCTCTTGGACTGCCTTCTGTTGTCTGACGCATCACCCAGTCTATGACTGTTAAAAATAAAGTGGTAGATAAGGGGCATTCCTGTCGTACTCCTGTCTTCACCTCAAAAGTCAAGTTGCTCTGCCCAACGCTACATGTAAAGTTGGTATATGTGGTGAAGTGGGATGTTATAAATATTTATAGGGGACTTAGTGTACTGACTGAGATCAGCTGTGAAGGTATCTATATCTATTAAGAGTAGTGTATTATAGATAACCTTACTTGCTACCACATATCTATATATCTCAGTCAGAATTATTCTGCAATAGTGTGATGACTACGTTATGTGTCTAGGGTATGTGTAGGATGAAGTGTAAGTCAAAACAACAACAGACAGATAAACAATTTAATTTATTCCACTATACTTGACAACACTGGGACACTCACATACATATAACACTCTAAAGGATATCTTAAGGAGTCACTGATAACTTTTCAAATAACAATATGTATTCATTGCTGATATGAATGAATATGTGTCCTGATTCAATTACAAAGGAACCAGGAATCACAATCAATTTTCATTACAAGTTATGTACAGAATGGATTAATATGAATATTGTAGTGACATATATTATTAAAAAATATCCTATGTGTGTCAGTTGTGTAGTGGTAAAATGAGGTAATACTGGTTTTGTTTTGTTCAAGCTCTGTTGGTATTTGTCATCATGACTTCAATAGTTTGTCTTTAGGGACTAGTATTGGAGATGTTCTCAGTTCCTGATATTAAGACAATTAAATTCCCCTCTTAAGGTGATTTTTACAAAGTCATTTCAAGATGTGGGGACATAATGTTGAGCTCAGCTGGCCAAACAGCTTATCTTGAGTGATGGCGGCAGGAAAGGACTCCTCTGCTCGAATTCTCCTCTGGGCTCTGGAGACACCTCACTGATAGCTAAAAAGACCAAGGAGTATGCTGTCCGACTCTGGATTCAGCAAAGCTCTGACCAGGTGCAGCTCAATACCATCAAGACCACGGTCCCTGAAAACAAGAAGGATGTACCTTCTACTTCATAACTAATTTATATTCTCTTTTACACTGATCACAATACAACACAAACATTGAGTTCAGAGCGTTAGGCCAACTGTCAGCTTCATCTGAAATACTTTATACCAGTATTGACCTCCTTAATGGTTACCACGCCTCTGCACTTCCAGCATTATTTCTGTCTAATCAATCATCCAGGTGTCAGTGTACTATTTGGCCATTCCATGCCGTTTTACTTCCCTCCGACACCCTCTGTTCAGGCTGGAGCATTATAGGCTTTATCTCCTGTTTGCCACTGAACTACACATATATATACAGGCATAAATTAACAATTTACATTCAATTTTCATTAAAAGATACTGAATGGTTCAAGCTTACCACAATTTCATGGAAATAAACACAGATACGTTGATTAGCAATGAATTCTGGCACATTTACTGGCACAAATTCCCATCTGCTTATGTTCCAGGCTTTTATTTTAGCAAAAATGTGAGCTGGCTTCAACGCACTGTCGCTCTATCAAGCTTATTTAAACAAGTGGTTTCGAACTAACGCTCCTAAGTGATTATATCAGCGAGTCTAGCCAATGAGGCCACGTTTCGACAAGTGTTTGAAAAAATGTTACCTTTCTACGTCTCCCTAACAACCAAGATAGTATTTATAGCCCGACCAATCGTGGTTAGTTTTTCATTTGTTGCGCTCCAATCAATTTGGAGTTTACATGGTAGGCTATTTATGTAACGTAAGGTTTTTTTTCAAACACGTTATAAAAAAATTGTATGAGCAGAAATGATTTCATGCTGTCAGGCATCCCCACTATTTTATTTTGGGTATAACTTGTTAATTCCTAGACTATTTGCAGAACGCTGTACATATTCTTTGTCAGCAAACCCCAAGGAACCCAAATATCCAAATTTAAAGGAGCTACGTGGCTGCGTTCAAAATATGTATTTTCTACCTCCTGTTTCGAAGATGTGCTGTCTGGGTACTGTTATGTTTTCAACCGTAAACCCATCTATTGTTATCTTTCCTAATAAGCGTTTTTTATGATTTATAAACCTAACTCTGGGATGGGTAATGTATTTTATCACTGTCCGTCTGAAAAAAAAAAGTTAGTGCATGTAGTCTTACACGCGTGATGGCAGCATTTGTGTATCGCGCGAAGCGTGTTTAGTGTTCGGCTTTCTGCCTCTCCCTTCCCGCTATCCTTTTGTCCATCTGTCTCGTTCGTTTTGGTAACGCAGTGTAGAAAAAGACATGAATGGAATTTAAAATTTAGGTCAACTTGCATATTTCAAGGTTTTTCTTAGAAAGGCAGCACATTTTATTGTGTGTTTGGGAAACGCGTGTATGTTGCAGAAGGCCTTTAATATCAACGTGAAACGTTACAATTTGCTTACGCAGTAGAAAACAAGGGGATTTCGAGTACAGTCTTTGTGACAGCACTGTTATTTACCATTGCTCTTTTCTTTATTAATTTTATTTGTTAGGCTTAATATTTAACTAATAATTTATATATGTGGATTAGAATATTCCACGACAGTATAGAGGCTTTTTATGATGGACACTATGCAGCTTAGAATTCCATAAGCCCTCGGTATTTTCCATAGACTGTTCTTATATATACTGTCAAAAGCCTTTTCAAAATCGACGAAATTAATGTACAGCTGTCTCTGCCATTCTGAGCACTGCTCTATAGTGTTCCTGTGGGTAAATATATGATCTGCACATCTTCTGTTCTTTCTAAATCCTGCTTGTTCTTTCCTCAGTTTGTGGTCTACTGCTTTTTAAATTCTCTGTATAATTATCCTGCCTAATATTTTGTTGGGAACTGAGAGAAGAGTGATTCCTCTCCAGTTGTTGCAGTCTGCAAGGTCGCCCTTATTGGGCAATTTGACAATTATTCCTTTGTTCCACTCCGTTGGTGTTGTCCCTGTTTTCCAGACTTGTGCAAATAGTGGTTCTAATAGTTCTGCTGCTAGCTCAGGGTCTATCTTAAACAGCTCTGCATTTAAGTTATTGTGGCCAGGAGCTTTTCCATTCTTTAACCCTTTGATTGCCATGATGATTTCTTCCTTTCGTGGAATGTCTGTATTAACACAGATCCAACTGAAGGAATATACCTTCACACTAGGTCAGATGGCCGTCTGTTTAATCTCGCAAAGCTGAAGGCAAAAACTAAAATCTGAAGGGTCACTATAAGAGATTCGTTATTCGCTGATGACGTTGCAGTCGTCACTCAAAGCCAACAGGAGCTTCAGAGCTTTATGAATCGCTTCACTCAAGCATGCAAGGACTTTGGCCTCACAGTAAGTCTAAAGAAAACAAATGTGCTGAGTCAGGATGTGGGTGCTGCACCAGTTATCACTATCGATGGGGTCTACTATCAATGACAAACTCTCTCTGGACACATAAACTGACAGCCGCATTGGCAAAGCTGCAGCTACCTTTGCTCGCCTCACATCGCGTGTTTGGGGAAACTCCAAACTCACAATAAAGACCAAAGCTACGGTATATAACGCCTGCGTCACCAGCACACTTCTATATGGTAGCGAGACATAGACAGCCTATGCTAAGCAAGAAAACTCAATACCTTCCATCTACGGTGTCTATGCCACATCCTCAGCATTTCGTGGAAAGATAAAGTGACAAATGTCGAGGTGTTGTCATGTGCTGGCCTTCAAAGCGTGTAAACACTGCTTAGACAGCGCAGACTACGCTGGCTTGGCCATGTCCGCCGCATGGAAGATGGTCCATCCCGAAAGATATCTTCTACGGACAACTGGCAGATGGCAAAAGAACAGCTGAGATTAAAAGATGTGTGCAAGAGAGACATGAGTAAGGTGACCATATTTTCAAAACCCTAATCCGGGACAAAATAGTAGATTTGACCTATTTCAATGCAAAAAATCGGGACAAAGGGGTAAAGAAAAGGTCAAAAGTCGGGACATGTCCCGGAAAAATCAAATTGATGTCAATTTAAAATAATATACATTTTATATATACATTTGAATAACACTGAATAACATACATTTTACTGTATAAGTTTAACTACTTAAACTAATAAGAGAGAAAAACATCAATAATCCTTACTTAAGGTGAAGCTGAGTTACTGTACTTTTCAGATGAGTGGATTTTTATCAATAGGTCCTTCTTTGCAAGCAGCATCTTAAAAAGCTCGACACATGTTTCCTCACAGTTCACTTTGGTTGTCAACATAGCTTTCAAAGTTTCAACACCTAGCTGTGTTTTATCACTTGCCCATAAGCTGTTCATCAAAGAAAACACTCTATATGTGGCAACTTCAAAATATTTGAAAATGTCACATTATTGTTTTTGAAGTGGGAAACCATTTCAATCCAACGTTGTGGTGGCAATGTATTTTTGGCATTCCATTCACTAATTTTCTGAGAAGTAACAAACTGCTTCATATAGACATATTCGTCATAAATTTCAGTTTCTGTAAAGTGGGCTGAAGGTAATGTTTGAATCACTAGTGATGATGATATCTCAATATCTGCCCAAATTGGTATTCCGTTCAGCGTTACCCAGCTGTAGGATTCTGGGTCTTGAAAATTTGTTGCAGCCCATTTATTCAAATAATTGAAAGCTGTTTCATAGAACGAAGATACGCTAGCATGAAACTTTTTTCACATCCTCCTTTGGAATTCCTTCCATTTCCAGCTTTTCAAGGATTAGCTTAACTCTTGATGGCAAGAAACAGTCTTCCAATTTGGACTTCAAAATAGTTTTCAACCTGTTGATGCTGTCAATGACTTCAAACACAGTGACCGTCTGTCCCTCTATTTTTTTTGCACTGCTTCGTGGAATGGAGAGGCCTGACTGTGAACAAAAACAAGCCATGCCTCAGATAGAGGATTTTCAAAGAATGTCTGTATAAAAACTGGGCATCTGTCTTGAGATTGAAAATATGATTTTAGAGGCAGGAACATCTGAAGAACCCTTTCAACAGCAGGCAACAGAGCAAGCCACCTAGTCTGCGCATAACCTAAGATCATCTGGAAGTCTGTTTCCACAAACTGGCAAAACTCCTTGAGTCTTTCAACTCGTACTGTGTATGATTTGAAGAGTAGATACATTTTAGCAATAATCAGCTCGACATCAACAGGCAGTACATCTGCAGCTGTTTGAACAGTGTTGTGGAAAATATGACCTGCACACCCAACTCCTATAAGACCATGTCCAAGGTTTTCTTGCAGTTTTTTGAAAACATTGTTCTGTCCTTTCCTTTCAGCACCTCCAAAATTGGAATTTGTGTTGTCTGCGCATAATCCAACTACTTTCCTGTCTAAACCATTTTCAGTTATGCAGTCATTAAGAAAACTACTTACAATATCAGATGTTTCACCTGGCAATGACTTTAACTCTAATATTTTAATTTTCACTCCATTACTGTGATCAAAGTATGTGACAAGCAAAGGAAAAATCTTGAATTCTTTGTGGTTGGATGCATCTGTCAGTACAGAAATAAATGTAGACTTTTCTAGGTCACACCTTAACTCATTTAGAATATGGGGTGCCAAGACATTTCGAATAATGGCTTCTGTTTTCGCACGTGCACATGCAAATTTTGGCTCTAAAGTAACCTGAAGTAATTTTGATGTGCAATCCATAGACCTGAAAGTATGATTGTGTAGCACTGTATGCAAAGGCGCCTTCTATAGCAGCTAATTGCTCTTCTTGGTCACCAATTTTATCAGCTCTGAAGAAAGTGGTTAACGACGAGCTTGATGCAGCTGTAACGACGGCTCTCCTATGTTTCTCACTGCTTATGTGGTTCTTAATATCACCACGTCCACTATGGCTTATCGAAAACCCGGAGGCACATATATTGCATCGTACATTGAAGTTTTATGTACTCTTTTTAATAAACGGATATTCCTTTTGTAAATCTTCATTGAAACTGCATTTACGCATTGGTACCATTTTCTTACAACAATAACAAAATATGCACAAATAGTTCATCGTTTAAATTAAATAAACGTATACCGTACGCAAAATCTTGGTACTTTACCACTACCTAAAATTTCAAATAACTGCGAATATCACATTGGAACTACAAAACTAATTCGCGGTCCTGACAACCTCTTGTGCTGTTTCGGCGCCAGTTCACTAATAATTAAAAATTCCCTCAAGTCAGCCACGGAATAATAATTTTTTTTTTTTTAATTTGTGAGATTTATGCCAAATTGGCAAATTCGTCCAAAACCGGGACAAATTGGCGTCCCGGATTGCATCGAAAAAAAAGTCGGGACAAATTATCAAAAATGGTCGAAAACCGGGACTGTCCCGGAAAAACCGGGACGTCTGGTCACCTTAGACATGAGGGCACTGGTCATAAATCCAGCAACCTGGGAGGATGAAGCTGCCGATTGCACCAAGTGGTGATGCCATCTGCGGCGCCACTTCAGTTTTGGGCGAAAAGAAGCTCACACAACAAGCAGAAGAGAGGAGAAGGCGTCAAAAAGAACACCAGGAAAATAAGCAGCTGAGGGCTGTCACCTCAGGCGCGCATTCCCATGGTCAGTTATGACTGAAGGTTCTATCATTCCCATGGTCAGTTATGACTGAAGGTTCTATCATTCCCATGGTCAGTTATGACTGAAGGTTCGTTCTATCATTCCCATGGTCAGTTATGACTGAAGGTTCTATCATTCCCATGGTCAGTTATGACTGAAGGTTCTATCATTATTATAATTATTATTATTATAGTCAATACTCTTTAGCTCCTCATGGAGCATAGGCCATCAACAAACACGCGCCAAGTCCCGTCACGTGTCACCAACTCAAGTTCTGTCCAGGTCTGCCTCATCATTTTACCTTGTGTCTCCAGTTCTCTTCTCCCTGTGTTTTGTTGTCTACCTTTGCCTCTCTTACCCTGGTGATACCAGATCAAGGACTGTCTGCTATCCACCACATGTTTCCACAATGTGTGTCTACCTCTGCCTCTCTTACCCTGGTGATACCAGAACAAGGACTATCTTGTAATGCTATCAACAGGTTTCCTCAATGTGTGTCCTATCCATCGCCAGCATCTTCTTCTCAACTCTTGTTCCACTGGCACTTGTCTGGTTCTTACCATCAGTTCCACAATGGTGGCCTTGTCATACCATTTCAATCCTTCTATTTAAAGCAAGCACCCGTTTATGAAAGTCTGTAGCTTATTGGTTGTGGTTTTTGCTGTTTCTCGTGTTTCAAAGATCTCAATTATTTCAACTTATTTTTTAAATAATTTTAAATTATTTAATTCACTAATAATAAAAATAAAGCACGTATAAGATAAAATACAAACTCCACTTAGCTTTACTGGGTCGACTTCAGAAGAAAGATGGAGGAACATTGACGATTAAAAAAAAAAAACAACGTGATCGCTCTCTCGTGTAATACTTCTGGAAACGGTGCAAATTACGGCATGCATACATGCAATTATAAACGGTTTTCGATCATGTATCTATTATTTTAATTCCATGATCCATATTGTGCCGTGGTGTCTAAACTATTCCGCCTTCTTGAAGATTTTATCATCTCGTTTGACATATTTCTTTCCATTACCATTTTCCTCTCTACACATAAAACATGAGACTTTATCTAATACTTATAAAAACAAACAAAGCAACTATACATCTTGATTTAAAAGACATAGTTAAACTTAACAATGTTTATTTGAAGTTTAAAAATGTTGAATTAATATCTTGACCAACATATGGTTTAGCTCCCTTAGGTGCATTGACCAGTACCAGTGTGTTTCCTAACATCTGATCTCTCTGCTGTTCGATGAGTCTAGCCAGGAGTACTCACTGTCTAACAGACTAACATAGCAACTTTCGTGTATCAGTTCCTCCACAATATCATCTTACGTTTCCTCTCTGTATTTAATGACAGTGCCTCATGAGTTTAAAAAAAAAAAAAAAGGTGTGGTCAGCTTTTGTCAAAATTATCTCCCCTTAATTTTTGTCGTCTGTCACTTTTGCGTGGTTCTCTCCCTTACATTAGTTTTCTGACTTCACGCCTTTCCCTGTAGACACCATCGTGATATACCAGTATTTTACTTCGGTAGTAGGGTAGCAGCTTGTCTCACGACTACTACCCACCCGCACACATTAGCACCACCCATCCATCTACACACACTCGCACCCACCCACTCACTTACCTTTCTATTAACATACCTACTTATCGACCTAGTTACCTACGTACGTATGAATTATGTACTTAACGCAGTACCTACTTACCTACCTACTTACCTACCTACCTACCTACTGCCTACGAACCTACCTCTCCTCTCCTGCTTACATCATGCCTACTTACTTACCTTTTTACCTTCTACCTACTAAAACAACTGTAATACAAACATACCGTACCTGCCTCCTTATTCACCCACACAAGCAAACATATCCATCAACATACCAGCTTCTTACTTACCCAAACAACCACTCTCGTACATACCTATCTACTAACTAACACATTTACCGCTCCATCTAAATGCTCATTAAAGTATCTATGTTCATAAATGTCTATTTATGTACCCATCTACCAAGCTACCTTCCTAACTACTTGCCTGTCTGCCTACATTCCTACCAATCTACCTTTCTAATGGGCTAAACATCCACCCAAATGATCTATCTATCTATCTATCTATCTATCTATCTATCTATCTATCTATCTATCTATCTATCTATCTATCTATCTATCTATCTATCTATCTATCTATCTATCTATCTATCTATCTATCTATCTATCTATCGGTCGGTCGGTCGGTCTGTCTGTCTGTCTGTCTGTCTATCTATCTAACCAATCTATCTGTCTGTCTCACCGTCCCTCTGTGAATGTATTTCAGTTATACCTCTGGTCTATCTATCTAACCAATCTATCTGTCTGCCTGTTTGTATGTTGTTCAGTACGCTGTATATCGGATCTATCTCAAAATCTATCTCTCTATCTTAGCTCTATTCGATTACGTGGTATTATATAATACGTGGTATCGTCCCATTGATATACTGGTTAGAGTGTTTGCTTCTCGCGGCAAAGTCATCGGGATCCGGGATAGAAACTTGGTAGCGACACTCTTCAGTTTACCCAGATGTAAATGGGTATATGACTCTGCTCTTGAGTTAGGGAAGGCGAAGGCAGCGAGGAAAGGATCTGGTCACAGCACCTTATAAAAAAGCTGGGCCTAGTATAGTGAAGTCTCTAACACTTCACTCCTTAAAAAAGAAAGTCCGATTGTATAAGTGGTTAGAGCAGTTTCTACTATAGAATTACTTTTACCTTTTTTACCTACATGATAGGTAACTGTATACAGCGATACAACAGGAGGTAATCTGATCATCAGAGGAGTCCCCCGTCGGACACGTGTCGGCCCATTATCTTCTTTACACTCTGAGGGGGACAGGCCCCCTATATTGTCCTCTTCCTGTTGTCTATCCCGCCTGAGCTGTGAATTGAACCCACTTCACCTTTGTTGCAACATCCAACATCAATCCTGGTTTTATCCATGCTGCCAGCTGGAGGCAATTGTGAAAGTAACTATTATGGTGTATATAACTTACTGTCCTGAGTTCCATAGCCCGTTGCGGTCGCTCCACAGACAACACGATGCCCTTTCAACCGTTTCACCGAGCCTTAAGTGCCCTCGTTCTTGACTGTCCTTTCACATCCAATAGTTTCAGTAGATCATACACTGAGGCAGCCACCGGACCTCTTGCATCAATCTCTACGGTTGTAACTTTTGCTGTGAACCCGTCGTGTCTCAAGTCCATGACCAGATCATAACACTTGGCCAGTTTGAATGAATGTTGTCGTCTAATCTGGATTCAAATGACACTGTCAGCTCAATCTTTATAATCTGGTGCGGCCATGAAGATTGTAGACCTATATCTGGTCGTCTTCGAGATCTCCCAATGGTTTCCTGGTATGTCCCTTGCCCAGGTAGAATACATTTAAATAAAAGATACATTACAAGCGACTTCCGAAAAACATGTCACAATGAAGACTAGGAAGTGATCAATACAAACGTTGTTACCCTCAAATAAGAGACAAACTTGCTAGCAAAGTAGAACCGTGTCCTGATATCCCACATGGGAACTGTGACCAAATAATTGATTATGTGTCCTTTTTTCCAGCACCCGGCCTCTGTGTCCTGAGTTCAACAATTCTTATTGCTTTAGTCAGCTTCCAGATCGTCTGACTGACGTGAGCTAGCAAAACTAAGGATGATGTCAACAAGCTTCACTGAACCAGACAGAAGAGCAGCAAAGCTATAAGAATATTTTAAAATCATGACAGTCAAACAAAGTTTTGTAGCAACTGTTTAACATCTCAGAATGTCCAACATTGGTCTAAAAATAAAAGTTATGTTTGCATCTACACATTTTATTTTATTTTACTTTAACTATGTTTTTTTTTTTCTGCGTGTAAATTATTTTTCTCTGTGGCACTACGAAACTAAATACGTTTTTAGAAAAAATAGTACTTAAACTGGGCCGATCTTAGAGCAGTACGCTCCTGGGTGAGTTGGGAAAAAAGGGGGGGGGGGGGTGGCTTGATATACGACACTTAATTAAACTCTATTGGAAAATTATATGAAATTCGTCGTGAATGCAACTGCAGATCACATTTAGATAATTATTACTTACACACACCCACACAAAACACTGTGGTTTTATTGTTTTCTTATAAAAAATTGACATTGTGTACTTTGGCCTGGGTGAGATGTGTCACAGCTGAAGAAAGGTCGATCTATTTTACGAACAAAATGCTTTTTTTTCCCTAGCCTGCTCCACCCTCTTTCCCTTAGCCTCCAGGGCGGTCGCCACTGTGGCCATGCCCTGTGGCCGGCCCCGTACGTAAATGACTTGCAGAAAAAAATAAATCATGACAAGGACATATATGAACTATGTAGCAATAATAAATAAATCATGACAAGGACATATATGAACTATGTAGCAATAATAAATAAATCATGACAAGGACATATATGAACTATGTAGCAATAATAAATAAATCATGACAAGGACATATATGAACTATGTAGCAATAATTTTAGTGTAGCAGCCACTTGAAGGCGCATGCGTGCTGTTTGTTTTTATTTTTAAAACTAGATGTGTTTTGCTAAATTCGTTTTTCATTCATTCAGTTCCCTCCCTTTGCGCTTGTTATGAAGCATAAAACCATGAGTTGTGAGGTTCTTTAGTACTGTCTTTATAGCTGTGTTTATGTTGAAGAAGTTTGCTGCTATAGTTGTGTGTGTGTTTTCGTAGCAAATAGTTATGCAGCTGTGCTTATATTAGAGGAACTGTGATTTGACAGCAGTGTGCTATTTTAGATATAAGTCTAATTACTGATTGATGTACTTGCGTGTTCATACCTTCAGTTAAAAAAATTGTCAGAATATTCCTACTGAAGTCAGTCTCGGTAACGTTTTGTCAAGTTTTCCACGTGCAGCGATTTATTTTCTCTATTTCCAGTTGTTACAGTTGCTAGTACATTGTTTACAGCAGGGCTTGGCAACTGGTCGACCTAGAAATACCGGTAGATCACATGAAATAATTTGGTAGATCTTTAGGTGATGGAAGGGGAGAGGGGATGTTAAGGCAGGGCTATTTCAAAGTAGTCCTCTCCCTGCGGGTTTTAAAAGCGTGAGGGTTTCCATGAATAAAAGTACTTTTTCCCGCGTTCCCACTAAAAACCCCACAAGCTCGCTGGCTACAGTGAACTTTATTCGTGAACTGCATTAAACAGAAAAGCGATCTTTAGGTCAAAGTGAAGTTCACACCCGGTACATTATCATTTAGTTTCAATTTTCCCACAGCTCTATCGATAGAATAACAGGAAGCAGAAAGTCAGGCAGATACAGAAGTTACAGATAGGCTTGCACGTATTCCAAATTCTCAATACTCTGAAACCCAAAAATAGACATGACTTAATCAAGGTAGATCCTTAGAGAGCTCAGTGTCTCTATAGTAGATCCACACAGCTCCTGTGTTACCTTCCACTGGTCTACATGATAGCTAAGCCCATACCCACCCCTCATTATTCCGTGTTGTTTTCTGTGCTGGGGGTCCAAATACACAAAGAGACAAACAGAGTTAGACACGAGAAGTATGAAGCATGGGCACAAACTGAACAGACAGCGTTAAAATAGTGCAGCTGCTATTAACTCACTGGGCGTCTATCCTTCACAGAGACCGTACCGACCAAGAAAACGAAAAAGAGTTAATTTAGTTTCTATCAAAGTTTGTCTTGTCATATCTAGAAATAAATCTCTCAGTGTCTGGTCACAAAAACTGAAATATGTATCATATTATGTTTTTATTAGGGCTGGGTTCTTTTACGACTAATTAATCGGTTAACATTTTTAAATTTATTAATTGATACAATTTTATAATAAATTGTTTGATTGTAACTTGTCAGTATTTTCATGATGTTTTCAGGACAGTGTTGCCTTATAACAAGTGAAATAAATAAAGTCCTTAGTGACGTCATACAAGGGTTCTCCATCTTTTTTTTGCTCATCCCCCCCCCCCCCCCACCCCCCACCCCCTGAGCCTCATTTATCTCTGTGGCCCCCTTCAGGGACGCTGTTAGGTGGAAACAATGTACTTGACCATCTTACTGTGGCTTGATCATCTTACTGTGGCTTGACCATCTTACTGTGGCTTGACCATCCTACTGTGGCTTGACCATCTTACTGTGGCTTGACCATCCTACTGTGGCTTGACCATCTTACTGTGGCTTGACCATCCTACTTTGGCTTGACCATCTTACTGTGGCTTGACCATCTTACTGTGGCTTGACCATCTTACTGTGGCTTCCTAGAAATATGGCATGGCCCCCGGGGGTGGGGGGGGAGGGGGAGATATGACCCACATTGAGAATCACAGATCTCAAAAAAATGTTATTTATGATTTTTTTTCTTTTTTCAGAGTTGTTCGAAATTGGTCGATTAAACTTCCATTAAAGACATTCGATTAATTTATTAAGATTTTAAAAATCAATGACCAAATGAGAATACCAATATTGGATTATTTGCAGGCATCCAACTTACCTATAAATATAGAGGAGGTGTTGAGAATAGACAGACCTAGGGAACTGCATAATATAGTCAAACAATATTTAACACGAACACATGTTAATATATAGTGGCTGGGAATGTGAAGGTCTGATGCTGTTCTTACAATGCATGTGACTTTAAACAGATGAAAGTCAATTAAATATCTGGTAAAGTCCGTTATATAACTAGAACCACTAGGCCTTTACACCCCTCCACTTTAATATTATTCTTGTTCATAGTTTCTTCTTGATTTTGTTTGTTTGTTTTTTATTTTTTATTTTATTATTTAACGTATAGGCCTAAACACAATTGTGAGTATCCCTATTTTCAAATGTGATGCCACTTTCTCATGTCGGCAGTTGTTCATATTATTTGGAATTGAAAACAATATATATCCTAATTATAACCCATCAGAGGTTGAACGGGATTTCTGTTTATCTTCATTAATTTAAAAAAAAAAAAAATTTTAAAATCTCAGCCCTAGTTTTTATGTGACCCCCTCCCAAACTTTCCACCCATAAACATACGACGAGTCATCGTCAGCAGAGGCTTCCAGTAACGTGTTACCTTAAGTACCTTGTCTACGTTATACGGGAAACAACAGAAGCAGCAGAATCCAACGTGCTCGGTCAGAAAATCACGCAGGTTTGGTTCAATGTGTTCCAAAAAAAAAAAAAAAAACACATGCACATACACTATATGTGAGAATATATGGTCTAAAGCGTGGGTCGAACCGGTAAATCTTGATCTAACGGTAGATCACACTGGATTATTTGGTATAACTCTAGGTAACGGAGGGGGGCGGGGGAATAATTTATAACCTAAGTATCTTTCGGATCAGCCCTCTCCCGCCGGTACTTAAAAGTTCGGTGTACTGAGAATGTTCACCACATTCCCAGTGAAAATAACAACGCTTACATTCTAAAACATTAAGTTATATTCGGTTCTATAAGTAACAATTATGTTCGTTTCTTTGCGCCATGATGTTGTAATCGTGTATACATTTATAGCGAATAATCATTCACATACTGTGATGTTATAAACCGTTGTTGTGACAAATTTATTCACCTACACTGTGATTATATCAGGTTTTGTTGTGAATGTTTTTATTTTACTTATGTAAAATACAATATTTTGTGGAAACATTTCCTTATAAAACTGTAATTTTAATCTGTGATTCAATGTTGGAAATTTCTATGCTCAAATTGTTTTAGAAATAGTTTTTTTGGTAATGAATTTCCATTGGCAAACATATCAGTTTTATCTATTGATTTGTGTTTACATACATTATAACGAAACGGTTTATAAATGGAAACTTGTCTCGCAGAATCACACATTAATCCATGAATGAATCAGTCCATCCATTCATTCTATTTTTAGCTTGTTACAGAGCACGTAACTTCCACACAGCAGCTGACATTTTCGCAGTAAGTTTTGTGGACGCACATGCTCTTGCAGCAGTTGTTCTGTAACATTTTGTTTCAAATGATAAGGTTACAAGTAACATGAACCACCTCTCATTAGTCGCATTTTACTAGTGCCGAGCCAACAGCAGTGATATTTAATGAGTGACTATAAAACTCATATGGTATTGTTACTGTTCTGTTACTGGAGCAAACAAAAATTGTAAGAGCTGGTAGAACAAGTAAGGTACAGAAGAGGTGAATAAGGTTTAGGTATTAAAGTTTTAATAAAAGTGATAGTAGATAGTTTTGACATGTGATACACTGACAAAATTATGACATTTCATGCAAACATAAACAAACTAATAAAGAAGTCATGGAATAGGCAGACAGGAAAATAGGAGGAGATAAACATTACGTAGATAAAATACTTTGAACATTTGAGTAGCTTGAGCAAACAAATAATATGAAAACGGTGTTTCCTGATGCTTTCTTCTTCTTCTTCGATCCTTAACCACCGACCGTCAAAGCAGTCAGTGGCCATCACGCCTAGTGGCGTCTTGTAGGGCAACAACAAATTGATTCCACTTTGCACGGTCGGTGGCCATCCTTCGTACAGTGCCCCAACTCTGGTTCATTCTTTGCATCTCAGCCTCCACAGTCCTCCTCCGCCAAGTTGTTTTTGGTCGGCCTCTCTTTCGCTTTCCTTCAGGGGTCCAAAGCATAGCTGTTCTTGTGATGGCATCGGGGTCTCTTCTGAGGACATGACCAACCCAGCTCCAGCGTCTGCCAGCTATGATGGTATGCATGTCCTCTTGCTTGCTACGAGTAAGCAGATCTTGGTTGGTGATGGTATTCGGCCAAAAGATTCGATGAATTTTTCTTAGGCATGTTGTGTGAAAAGAGGACAATTTTGACATTTCCTTCTCTGTGACTCTCCAGCATTCCGCACCATAGAGAAGCACAGAAAGCACGCAACTCTGGTATAATCTTAATTTTGTGCTTGTGCTGTATTGGGAGGACTTCCAGATGTTATTTAGGCTAAAGAAGGCTGTTCTTGCCTTATTCATTCTGATGTTGATGTCTTTGCCTGCCCCACCGTCTGGTGTTACTATGCTTCCTAGGTATGTGAAGGTATCTGTCTGTACCAGTTGCTGATTCCTTACTGATAGTTTCCTGATGCGCTCAGTGACAAATGTGGACATAACAAAAAAAATGAAATGATGTGAAAGGAAATATCACATTTAGCTGCAATCCATCATGAATGAAGAGCGAATATACAGGCAAATAGAAAAGATTACTACAGTGCTAAAGTCGTTGAAAAACATTCTAACCCACGTAGTTTTCCAGTTTTACTCAGACCCCTAAATGGAGGCATTTGGTTCTACAAGTCTTATTTTAAAAATAGAGAAAATATATATATATATGAGGCATCACATTTGAGGAAACCGGCTGAAGAATGTTGTGAAATAATGTTGAATTATTATGTGATGTAATAAGTGTTTGTTATGTCCTACGAAGTATAGAAACCATAAATAATCAAAACAAAATAGTAATCAAAATTGTGCACTGACACGTACCGTACATATTTCAGTTCTGCTTAATTCCTTGGCGGTAAAAGCCCAAGAATTGAAACGTATATCCCCAACTGACAATTAAT
The DNA here is from genome assembly GCA_024509875.1 of Oreohelix idahoensis. Classification (NCBI taxonomy): domain Eukaryota; kingdom Metazoa; phylum Mollusca; class Gastropoda; order Stylommatophora; family Oreohelicidae; genus Oreohelix; species Oreohelix idahoensis. Next base: position 42,909 of record JAMPIV010007411.1, on the reverse strand, counting down.
CCATGAAGTATGATCACAAACGCCTATTCTAATTGTCAAGAATTTGTTGTTGTTGTTGTTGTTGTTGTTGTTGTTAAGTCAGTTATTGCTGAACTAGGATCTCACTTATACAGTCCTGTCCTCTAATATTTAATTAATTTATTACTTAAAAATATCAAATTTGTTAAGCGCCTTTCTTTCTCGGAATGGAAAATAGGTTATTATCGATATCGCTAAAATTCATTTAGAAATATGATTATTAAAAGAGAAGTTTCCATTTAGACACTGTTCAGAATTTTGTTGTAATCGATAGCTTTCTGTGATAAATAATTTGATGGTTGAGCACTAAGATAACAAGAAAGTTTCTAGGAAATTATTCTCACACCAAAATGACAGCGCGTAAATGTCATTGATCACAGTACAATTCTTAAATGACGTCCATGAAGTTTGCTATGTGAACTGTGACATGTGAACTGTGACAAGTGAACTGTGACATGTGAACTGTGACATGCGAACTTTGACATGTGACCGAGTTCAGGCGTTGATTGATTGATTTTTAATGATACCGTAATTGTTAGTTTTGCTTTGCATGTTTGATAAGTACCATTATGGTTTATACTGTAACAATGCCTAACATTGACATATTGTACTGTGATTATTGACTTTTGTGATTTACGAGTATTTCAAGATTTGTTTATTTCTTTGTCACGTAAATTTCTCTACCTCCTCAGCATTTTGAATTTTGACTCCTAAATTCAGCACAAACAGCTCGCACTTTGTGGCTTGACATATTGTTTCTAGTTACTGTTACTGGTAGGCCTATCCACAAAACATAGTCACAGGTACACAGAAAATCTGTAGGAAAACTTTCTGTTATTTCATGTTTGACAGTTCTTCAATAAAACATCAATTTAGGCAGGGCGTAATCCCTTTTTCAAATCAAGTGTCACTTCAGTCCTATTGTATGGCTGTGAAACACGGAGAACAACAAGAATCAAGAAGTTATTAACTGACTTTCATAAACTGGTGTTTGCGTAAAATATAATGATAGAAATGATACAAAGTCACCAACGCAGACCTCATGACAAAGGCCAGGCAGGTACCAATGGAAGAAGAGATGCAAAGATGACGCTAGCGATGGATTGAACACACATTGAGGAAACACACTGATAGCATTACAAGGTAGTCCTTATTCTGAAATTCCCAGTGCTAGTGACGTAGAGACAGGCGGAGGAATACACGGAGAAAGCAGCTAGAGACATTAGAGACAGCAGAGACAGTAGAGACAGACGGAGGAATACACGGAGAAAGCAGCTAGAGACAGTAGAGACAGACGGAGGAATACACAGAGAAAGCAGCTAGAGACAGTAGAGACAGCAGAGACAGACGGAGGAATACACGGAGAAAGCAGCTAGAGACAGTAGAGACAGCAGAGACAGACGGAGGAATACACGGAGAAAGCAGCTAGAGACAGTAGAGACAGACGGAGGAATACACGGAGAAAGCAGCTAGAGACAGTAGAGACAGACGGAGGAATACACGGAGAAAGCAGCTAGAGACAGCAGAGACAGTAGAGACAGACGGAGGAATACACGGAGAAAGCAGCTAGAGACAGAAATACGTAACAATGATCAGGAAGATATACAAAGATCTTGAGGGGATGGCACGTGACAGGAGGCCTAAGCTCCATTGAGAGCTAAAGGGTAATGACTGAGTTAATAATTCATTTGTTTAGAATGTAGCACTAAACTAAACCTGCTTGTTTTGTCAAGGTTCCATTTGTTTAGAATGTAGCACTAAACTAAACCTGCTTGTATTTGTTTAGAATGTAGCACTAAACTAAACCTGCTTCTTTTGTCAAGGTTCCATTTGTTTAGAATGTAGCACTAAACTAAACCTGCTTGTTTTGTCAAGGTTTCATTTGTTTAGAATGTAGCACTAAACTAAACCTGCTTGTTTTGTCAAGGTTCCATTTGGTTAGAATGTAGCACTAAACTAAACCTGCTTGTTTTGTCAAGGTTTCATTTGTTTAGAATGTAGCACTAAACTAAACCTGCTTGTTTTGTCAAGGTTCCATTCTTTTGGATTATTCTACAAAATATTCTCATCCCAGAAGTATTATTAAAACAGTGCTCCCTATATGGCTTTGTTTTATGTTATTCTCGCTATTAGTTTTTCTTGTACTGTATTACTTGTATTATTGTTGTGCTTATTCAGTGTTGCCGTTCTCTTCGTGGTTTTTATTTTGTATGATTTTAGTTGTCACTTTAGTTCGTTAACTGGATCTGTTGTGGTTCTTGTTTGTTTGTTTGTTTTTGTTTTATCCTTTGTAAATTTGGCTTGTTCTGTCCGTAGTGTATTTGTTGCATGTTATGACCGTTGTATTGGTTGCTTTTTCTGTCCGTTGGATTTGTTACTTGTTCTGTCCACTGTTGTTATGAATTGTGTGTATTGTTTGCACTTACTTCGCAAAATTTACAATGGTGTTAGCATTTGTGTGGTATTCAAGATTTCATTAGAAAGAAGCAGGTACAAGAACAAACTACCAACAAGGTCCCATAAATAAAGGTGTAAGGACGGGAAAATTCACAGAAAAGAAAACTTACACAGTGAGAAGAACAAGATGAACCAAATAAAGAAAATAGAGGATAAGAATAAGAAAAGAAGCACATGAGTGCAGACATAGAGTTGTTCTGTCATAACTCACACCATTGAAGCGTCATGACCACGGAAGGTTGTGGTCTGGGGGAGAGAGGTGAAAGGACGAAGGCATACACTATTGGAATGCCAGTAGTTCGAAGGATGAAAGAAATGGATTATCTAAACTGTCACGGGTGGCCTCCCCTTTGCTCTGCAGGGATGGTCCAGCAATGGCCAAAACTTAGAGTATACAATGTGGGTCTTGAAAGGTGTCTCCGTTCGCACACTATTACTCTTGGCAGAGATGCAAATAGAATGACGATGATGTTTCTACCTTGAGGGAGTTTCACAAGATATTCACAAATCAAGAAGAATGCTGAATGTGTCTCAGCAAAGTTAACTTATTATCTGCCCGACAACTTTTGTGAAGAGATAAATTGTATGATTTAGCTCGTTCAAGCCCTCAACTGTAAGTGCATTTAAGGTGACTGAGACATACGTGTGCAATGCACTCAAAAGGATGAAGTCAACTATGCGTTTGTATATATATACAAATAACAAATTCAATAATCAGTTATATTTAACCGTGTAAAATGAATAATTCTTTTTAAAAAAAAGGTAATCATCACAGGGTGATGTTATATATATTGAGGGAATTGTCTGAAAGTTCATTTGGCAGCTTTTAAGTTTGTACTTAGCTGCCAGTAAGTTTGTTGGTTTCTGCTTCAGCCAATGTTTGGTTCTTTGCAAGTTATGGACTGATTCACTCTAGTCACTGGTCAAGTCTGAAGGTTGTGACACGTTCCAAGAAATATCAGAAAGTAATCACGAAGCTGGTCTAGCGTCTTCAATTATTACAAATAAGGGAGGGAAACCTGAGGCCTGTAAACAGTAAATTAATATGAAACAAATATAAAGGTATGTTATCAGGCACTCGCAGGAAATAAAGAAGTAGAACACCAGACAACAGAAAAACAACAGACATGAGTGGCTTACCCAGGATTTGAACACTGGACCTTCCGTGCGACAACCCCGCCTAGCCATGCAAGCGAATCACACTATCCGCTCTGCCATCTACGCATCATCAAAAAATGATGTTTCAATGGCAGGTCAATAGTGCGAACCACAATACACGACACCAGAAGTCCTCCATGGGCAGTTCAGCCTATTAATGACGCAATCACTTCTGTTGTATTTCTATCAAGCAGTATAGGCCGAATCCAACAAGACCCTTAGGACCTTAATACTGTGTCCAGTAAATGATAGTAGACTAGAACAGTGAGAACAGGATAGTGGGTAGGTTTGGTATTGTACAAACATTTATTACAAATAAGGGGAGAAACCTGAGGCCTGTAAACAGTAAATTAATATGAAATAAGTTTAAAGGTATGTTATCAGGCACTCGCAGGAAATAAAGAAGTAGAACACCAGACAACAGAAAAACAACAGACATGAATGGCTTACCCAGGATTTGAACACTGGACCTTCCGTGCGACAACCCCGCCTAGCCATGCAAGCGAATCACACTATCCGCTCTGCCATCTACGCATCATCAAAAATTATGTTTCAATTGCAGGTCAATAGTGCGAACCACAATACCCGTCACCACAAGTCCTCCATGGGCAGTTCAGCCTATTAATGACGCAATCACTTCTGTTGTATTTCTATCAAGCAGTATAGGCCGAATCCAACAAGACCCTTAGGACCTTAATACTGTGTCCAGTAAATGATAGTAGACTAGAACAGTGAGAACAGGATAGTGGGTAGGTTTGGTATTGTACAAACATTTATTACAATAAGGGAGGGAAACCTGAGGCCTGTAAACAGTAAATTAATATGAAACAAATATAAAGGTATGTTATCAGGCACTCGCAGGAAATAAAGAAGTAGAACACCAGACAACAGAAAAACAACAGACATGAGTGGCTTACCCAGGATTTGAACACTGGACCTTCCGTGCGACAACCCCGCCTAGCCATGCAAGCGAATCACACTATCCGCTCTGCCATCTACGCATCATCAATAAAATGATGTTTCAATGGCAGGTCAATAGTGCGAACCACAATACACGACACCAGAAGTCCTCCATGGGCAGTTCAGCCTATTAATGACGCAATCACTTCTGTTGTATTTCTATCAAGCAGTATAGGCCGAATCCAACAAGACCCTTAGGACCTTAATACTGTGTCCAGTATATGATAGTAGACTAGAACAGTGAGAACAGGATAGTGGGTAGGTTTGGTATTGTACAAACATTTATTACAAATAAGGGAGGGAAACCTGAGGCCTGTAAACAGTAAATTAATATGAAACAAATATAAAGGTATGTTATCAGGCACTCGCAGGAAATAAAGAAGTAGAACACCAGACAACAGAAAAAACAACAGACATGAGTGGCTTACCCAGGATTTGAACACTGGACCTTCCGTGCGACAACCCCGCCTAGCCATGCAAGCGAATCACACTATCCGCTCTGCCATCTACGCATCATCAAAAAATGATGTTTCAATGGCAGGTCAATAGTGCGAACCACAATACACGACACCAGAAGTCCTCCATGGGCAGTTCAGCCTATTAATGACGCAATCACTTCTGTTGTATTTCTATCAAGCAGTATAGGCCGAATCCAACAAGACCCTTAGGACCTTAATACTGTGTCCAGTAAATGATAGTAGACTAGAACAGTGAGAACAGGATAGTGGGTAGGTTTGGTATTGTACAAACATTTATTACAAATAAGGGAGGGAAACCTGAGGCCTGTAAACAGTAAATTAATATGAAACAAATATAAAGGTATGTTATCAGGCACTCGCAGGAAATAAAGAAGTAGAACACCAGACAACAGAAAAACAACAGACATGAGTGGCTTACCCAGGATTTGAACACTGGACCTTCCGTGCGACAACCCCGCCTAGCCATGCAAGCGAATCACACTATCCGCTCTGCCATCTACGCATCATCAATAAAATGATGTTTCAATGGCAGGTCAATAGTGCGAACCACAATACACGACACCAGAAGTCCTCCATGGGCAGTTCAGCCTATTAATGACGCAATCACTTCTGTTGTATTTCTATCAAGCAGTATAGGCCGAATCCAACAAGACCCTTAGGACCTTAATACTGTGTCCAGTAAATGATAGTAGACTAGAACAGTGAGAACAGGATAGTGGGTAGGTTTGGTATTGTACAAACATTTATTACAAATAAGGGAGGGAAACCTGAGGCCTGTAAACAGTAAATTAATATGAAACAAATATAAAGGTATGTTATCAGCACTCGCAGGAAATAAAGAAGTAGGAACACCATGACAACAGAGAATAAACAACAGACATGAGTGGCCTTACCCAGGATTTGAACACTGGACCTTCCGTGCGACAACCCCGCCTAGCCATGCAAGCGAATCACACTATCCGCTCTGCCATCTACGCATCATCAAAAAATGATGTTTCAATGGCAGGTCAATAGTGCGAACCACAATACACGACACCAGAAGTCCTCCATGGGCAGTTCAGCCTATTAATGACGCAATCACTTCTGTTGTATTTCTATCAAGCAGTATAGGACGAATCCAACAAGACCCTTAGGACCTTAATACTGTGTCCAGTAAATGATAGTAGACTAGAACAGTGAGAACAGGATAGTGGGTAGGTTTGGTATTGTACAAACATTTATTACAAATAAGGGAGGGAAACCCGAGGCCTGTAAACAGTAAATTAATATGAAACAAATATAAAGGTATGTTATCAGGCACTCGCAGGAAATAAAGAAGTAGAACACCAGACAACAGAAAAACAACAGAATGAGTGGCTTACCCAGGATTTGAACACTGGACCTTCCGTGCGACAACCCCGCCTAGCCATGCAAGCGAATCACACTATCCGCTCTGCCATCTACGCATCATCAAAAATGATGTTTCAATGGCAGGTCAATAGTGCGAACCACAATACACGACACCAGAAGTCCTCCATGGGCAGTTCAGCCTATTAATGACGCAATCACTTCTGTTGTATTTCTATCAAGCAGTATAGGCCGAATCCAACAAGACCCTTAGGACCTTAATACTGTGTCCAGTAAATGATAGTAGACTAGAACAGTGAGAACAGGATAGTGGGTAGGTTTGGTATTGTACAAACATTTATTACAAATAAGGGAGGGAAACCTGAGGCCTGTAAACAGTAAATTAATATGAAACAAATATAAAGGTATGTTATCAGGCACTCGCAGGAAATAAAGAAGTAGAACACCAGACAACAGAAAAAACAACAGACATGAGTGGCTTACCCAGGATTTGAACACTGGACCTTCCGTGCGACAACCCCGCCTAGCCATGCAAGCGAATCACACTATCCGCTCTGCCATCTACGCATCATCAAAAATGTTGTTTCAATGGCAGGTCAATAGTGCGAACCACAATACACGACACCAGAAGTCCTCCATGGGCAGTTTAGCCTATTAATGACGCAATCACTTCTGTTGTATTTCTATCAAGCAGTATAGGCCGAATCCAACAAGACCCTTAGGACCTTAATACTGTGTCCAGTAAATGATAGTAGACTAGAACAGTGAGAACAGGATAGTGAGTAGGTTTGGTATTGTACAAACATTTATTACAAATAAGGGAGGGAAACCTGAGGCCTGTAAACAGTAAATTAATATGAAACAAATATAAAAGGTATGTTATCAGGCACTCGCAGGAAATAAAGAAGTAGAACACCAGACAACAGAAAAAACAACAGACATGAGTGGCTTACCCAGGATTTGAACACTGGACCTTCCGTGCGACAACCCCGCCTAGCCATGCAAGCGAATCACACTATCCGCTCTGCCATCTACGCATCATCATAAAATGATGTTTCAATGGCAGGTCAATAGTGCGAACCACAATACACGACACCAGAAGTCCTCCATGGGCAGTTCAGCCTATTAATGACGCAATCACTTCTGTTGTATTTCTATCAAGCAGTATAGGCCGAATCCAACAAGACCCTTAGGACCTTAATACTGTGTCCAGTAAATGATAGTAGACTAGAACAGTGAGAACAGGATAGTGGGTAGGTTTGGTATTGTACAAACATTTATTACAAATAAGGGAGGGAAACCTGAGGCCTGTTTTTTTTTTTTTTTTTTTTTTTTTTTTTGTTCTCTCTCTGTTTCTTTTTTTTTTTTTTTTTTTTTTTTTTTTTTTTGGCGTTCGCCCGCTAATACTCGAGGCGAAATCTCAGGTTATCATTTATGTCTAACCTGACATTGATTTTACGTGAGTATCCCTTTATTTCTTGTACAGAGACAAATGTCCCTCGCCATTCAGGCAAATACTCGCCGATTTCGGAGGTACCCATTGCAGCTGGGTCGGCTCAGGAGCCGCCAGTCCCTGGTCGACGACACTCCTTCAAATGTCCTCGCCAGGTCTCGAGTTAATCCAGTCCAAATCCCGGTCGACGAAAAATCCTCAATTGCCGTCGCCCGGGTTTGATCCTGTATCACCCGGTCGCCAGAGCGGTGTTGTAACCACTACGCTAGCGCGGCTCCCCTGAGGCCTGTAAACAGTAAATTAATATGAAACAAATATAAAGGTATGTTATCAGGCACTCGCAGGAAATAAAGAAGTAGAACACCAGACAACAGAAAAACAACAGACATGAGTGGCTTACCCAGGATTTGAACACTGGACCTTCCGTGCGACAACCCCGCCTAGCCATGCAAGCGAATCACACTATCCGCTCTGCCATCTACGCATCATCATAAAATGATGTTTCAATGGCAGGTCAATAGTGCGAACCACAATACACGACACCAGAAGTCCTCCATGGGCAGTTCAGCCTATTAATGACGCAATCACTTCTGTTGTATTTCTATCAAGCAGTACAGGCCGAATCCAACAAGACCCTTAGGACCTTAATACTGTGTCCAGTAAATGATAGTAGACTAGAACAGTGAGAACAGGATAGTGGGTAGGTTTGGTATTGTACAAACATTTATTACAAATAAGGGAGGGAAACCTGAGGCCTGTAAACAGTAAATTAATATGAAACAAATATAAAGGTATGTTATCAGGCACTCGCAGGAAATAAAGAAGTAGAACACCAGACAACAGAAAAACAACAGACATGAGTGGCTTACCCAGGATTTGAACACTGGACCTTCCGTGCGACAACCCCGCCTAGCCATGCAAGCGAATCACACTATCCGCTCTGCCATCTACGCATCATCATAAAATGATGTTTCAATGGCAGGTCAATAGTGCGAACCACAATACACGACACCAGAAGTCCTCCATGGGCAGTTCAGCCTATTAATGACGCAATCACTTCTGTTGTATTTCTATCAAGCAGTATAGGCCGAATCCAACAAGACCCTTAGGACCTTAATACTGTGTCCAGTAAATGATAGTAGACTAGAACAGTGAGAACAGGATAGTGGGTAGGTTTGGTATTGTACAAACATTTATTACAAATAAGGGAGGGAAACCTGAGGCCTGTAAACAGTAAATTAATATGAAACAAAAATAAAGGTATGTTATCAGGCACTCGCAGGAAATAAAGAAGTAGAACACCAGACAACAGAAAAACACAGACATGAGTGGCTTACCCAGGATTTGAACACTGGACCTTCCGTGCGACAACCCCGCCTAGCCATGCAAGCGAATCACACTATCCGCTCTGCCATCTACGCATCATCATAAAATGATGTTTCAATGGCAGGTCAATAGTGCGAACCACAATACACGACACCAGAAGTCCTCCATGGGCAGTTCAGCCTATTAATGACGCAATCACTTCTGTTGTATTTCTATCAAGCAGTATAGGCCGAATCCAACAAGACCCTTAGGACCTTAATACTGTGTCCAGTAAATGATAGTAGACTAGAACAGTGAGAACAGGATAGTGGGTAGGTTTGGTATTGTACAAACATTTATTACAAATAAGGGAGGGAAACCTGAGGCCTGTAAACAGTAAATTAATATGAAACAAATATAAAGGTATGTTATCAGGCACTCGCAGGAAATAAAGAAGTAGAACACCAGACAACAGAAAAACAACAGACATGAGTGGCTTACCCAGGATTTGAACACTGGACCTTCCGTGCGACAACCCCGCCTAGCCATGCAAGCGAATCACACTATCCGCTCTGCCATCTACGCATCATCATAAAATGATGTTTCAATGGCAGGTCAATAGTGCGAACCACAATACCAATCCTACCCACTATCCTGTTCTCACTGTTCTGGTCTACTATCATTTACTGGACACAGTATTAAGGTCCTAAGGGTCTTGTTGGATTCGGCCTATACTGCTTGATAGAAATACAACAGAAGTGATTGCGTCATTAATAGGCTGAACTGCCCATGGAGGACTTCTGGTGTCGTGTATTGTGGTTCGCACTATTGACCTGCCATTGAAACATCATTTTTATGATGATGCGTAGATGGCAGAGCGGATAGTGTGATTCGCTTGCATGGCTAGGCGGGGTTGTCGCACGGAAGGTCCAGTGTTCAAATCCTGGGTAAGCCACTCATGTCTGTTGTTTTTCTGTTGTCTGGTGTTCTACTTCTTTATTTCCTGCGAGTGCCTGATAACATACCTTTATATTTGTTTCATATTAATTTACTGTTTACAGGCCTCAGGTTTCCCTCCCTTATTTGTAATAAATGTTTGTACAATACCAAACCTACCCACTATCCTGTTCTCACTGTTCTAGTCTACTATCATTTACTGGACACAGTATTAAGGTCCTAAGGGTCTTGTTGGATTCGGCCTATACTGCTTGATAGAAATACAACAGAAGTGATTGCGTCATTAATAGGCTGAACTGCCCATGGAGGACTTCTGGTGTCGTGTATTGTGGTTCGCACTATTGACCTGCCATTGAAACATCATTTTATGATGATGCGTAGATGGCAGAGCGGATAGTGTGATTCGCTTGCATGGCTAGGCGGGGTTGTCGCACGGAAGGTCCAGTGTTCAAATCCTGGGTAAGCCACTCATGTCTGTTGTTTTTCTGTTGTCTGGTGTTCTACTTCTTTATTTCCTGCGAGTGCCTGATAACATACCTTTATATTTGTTTCATATTAATCTAGCGTCTTCAAGACCCGTCTGATGATGGTGTCTAGCGTTGACAGCAGGCCACATATACCACACACTTTGTTCCAGAGATAGCACCCTCAACTGGTACCGCCGAATAGTATTATGAAAGAAGAGAAACAAATATTCTTCTGAGTATTAGGTTTCCTGACACACAGTCATGTGCCACCCTTTTCATTCCACCATCCCATCTACCTCAGAACTTTACACTCTCTGAGCATTAATATTAGTCCCACTGAGCGGAAAACATTCATTACACGTATACTGAATATCTTTACATTTGCATTGGTTGAAAAGGTGAATAATATAATAAGTATGTACATCAGTTCTATCATCATCCACTCCCTGCTCCATTTCACACAACTTGCCTAAGAAAAACTCACCGAATCTTTTGGCCGAATACCATCACCAACCAAGATCTGCTTACTCGGAGCAAGCAAGAGGACATGCACACCATCAAAACCCGCATAAAGCAGTCACCTACTCTTGCATTGGTGGATCATGAAACCATCATTCTATATGCTGAGGTTGCCAGCCTCATATGACTTGGGCATCTACTAGCAATTTTCACATGTTAATAAATGCAAAATATAGAATTTAAAAATGTACAACTCACCCCAAAATCTCTTGGGAATACTTACTCCTGGCTCCGGGAAATAGTTAAGGCAACTTGTTTAAGATGCCTCTTACACGCGGTCTGGTGTATTACTTTACACTAGGCTTCCACTCTGACTTTGTGTTCAGATTCCTAGGATTCCGGTTTTCTGTGTTAATGTAGGTAGAGATTTGCTGTGATATAACTCCACAAGATGCTCAAACAAGGTCTGGTCCGATAAATGGAATTCTGATCCTATTCCTTACTCTGGCTAGCTGGCTGTCTTCTTGACGAGGTGAATTTCACAGTGCTCTAAACCGGCGAAAGTGTCAGATTATATTGCAACTTTCGTCCCACGCACGTGGTTGTTACTATCTGACCAGGCTCCAATCAGCAGTGTTGCTTATAAGGTCTAGAATTGCTCAGCCAATTGTATTCAATCGTGCGTGTTATGATGTGATTTATCCCAACATTTTCCTCAAAGGAAAATTCTGTGTGATTTTTAAAAGTCAATTTCCATATAAGGAGTTTTTATTTCCGTCGATTATCGGTAATGTTTACACTCACAACTTCCTAAATTATCACAAATAATGTCTTCGAAACAATTCTGTCCGGAAGCGATTACAACATTTCCGTCGTCTTCAGGTGTGTCTGTCAAATCACCGGCGCTCCTTGTGCAAACACAAACACCGGGTGTACCTACATGAAAATGACTGGCGGCCAATCTGGTCTTACCCGTATCAACTCTCAGCGAGGATAGGCTGGCAAACAAACATGACGAATTATTACAGGAAGAAGTTTAAACAATGACTCGAAAATACCAAATGCTATCCGAGGTAGGAAAATAGAACGTGAAGAGCACAAAATGAATTACGGGATGGCACAAGAAATGACAAGTTTCGAAGTCATTCTGTGACATAAACACACATCTACAGTTGGACATACATACATTTAGACAAACACATGCACACATGCCCATATCATTATCTTTCATCTCCACAAAATACATTGATGTGATACAGTAAATGCCACAGACCTCGTAGACCAGCGGCAGTCAACCCGGGGTCTGCTTTAGAAACACAGAGCTCTTTTTTTTTTAAATTGCTTTATGTGATAGCTTAGAAAGCTGAATGTGTGTGTGGGTGTATATATATATATATATATATATATATATATATAGATATATATATATATATATATATATATATATATATATATATATATATATATATATATATATATATATATATATATATATGTATATATATATATGTACTGCTCAAAAAAAGTTAAAGGCCACTTTCAATTTTTAGGTCATTTCAACTATGCTGTTTTTGTAAAAACCTGAACACTCAGTCAAAATCGTTTTGCAGCATTTTGTTGCATGCTTAAACAATGTTTGTTAATCTGACAATAAATCAAATCTGTGTTACGTGTGTGTACCTCCAAGGTCATTCAAATGTACATGAAGGAAAGGGAAATAATGCATGTTTGAAAATGCTTCCTATGGCAAAGCCTGTTGATAACATTGCTGAAATTTGCTTTTCACGTGCAAGTCGTGACTATGGTGAACACATGTCACCCACTTTTCGGAAGAAACGGGCAATGGGTATGTTTGTAATATTTACCATTTTAGCCATGGCTCAACTAAGACGCTTGACCAATGTTGACAGATGGAGAGCGATGGCATGGCTGCAGGATGATGTAGGGCTGCGAGAAGTTGCTAGGAGATTAGGAGTTGCCCACTCTGTCATACAAACTCTGCCTGATCTGGTTATAATGCAACCGGCAGTGTCGCAGAACAACGCAGGTCAGGACGTCCAAGGTCTACCACAAGACGGCAAGACACGCTGAGCCATGGCTAAAATGGTAAATGTTACAAACATACCCATTGCCCGTTCTTTCCGAAAAGTGGGTGAAATGTGTTCACCATAGTCACGACTTGCACGTGAAAAGCAAATTTCAGCAATGTTATCAACAGGCTTTGCCATAGGAAGCATTTTCAAACATGCATTATTTCCCTTTCCACCACGTGCATTTGATTGACCTTGGAGGTACACACACGTAACACAGATTTGATTTATTGTCAGATTAACAAACATTGTTTAAGCATGCAACAAAATGCAGCAACACTTTTTTGACTGAGTGTTCAGGTTTAAAAAAAAACAGCTTAGTTGAAATGACCTAAAAATTGAAAGTGGCCTTTAACTTTTTTTGAGCAGTATATATATACATGAATGTTTGTGCGTGTTGGTGTGTATGCGTCTGTGTGTGTTTATACAGTGCAGACTGGATAAGTAGAAGTCGCTGGGATCATCTAAAAATACTTCCACTTATCAGAAATTCTGCTTATCAGACGTTTGCTTAAAGAGGGACATTTTGCGGTCGAATCAGAAAGAAAGCTTAAAGTTGGTATTTGAACCGCCTTCTGCTACTTTTCATTCTTAAATTATACCGTTTGCACCGTTTCCACTTTTAACAATGAAATCAACAAGATCATAAGGTATAATATGATGTTGTCCTAAGTAGCATGGTTGCAAGTCTCAAAACATTTTAAGTCCAAATATCTAATTGACTAATCTGGGAACCCTGTACTGTACTACTCTTCTTCTTTCGAACCCCAGGGATTTCGAGTTTTCACTCTTTTACCTTGGCGGCAAATATGGATGTTGTTTGGGCTTTCTTGCAACCCCAGAGGACTTCCCCAACTCAGCAGCTGGAGGTTGTCGTAGATTTGCGATAGGTGATTAAGACTTAGTTTGGTCCCTTCTGAATAGACATAGAAATAAGTGATATCTCAGTAGGAGGTGATAAAATAGAAATAGATTTCACGAGTGAGGTGGAGGAAATATAGTAGATTCTGTCTCTGACACTCGAGAAGCTTCTCTCAGTCAGCCTATCATCTACAACAGAGTTAGATTAGTCAGACAAATCTAATATAATATATATTAATATATATGTTCCTCACATACCCACACACATAAGTGACGACAAGAGACGCACAAACGTGAAACTATGACCATGAAAATATAGATATTTGGGAACGAACTGACCGCCACACTGATTAAGTTTAATTGAATTTTAATTATCATAATAAAATTCCATCACAACACATAAAAAAATTACATTTAAGCATATACAGATAGTCATAAAGTCAATGAATTTCTACAAGAATGATAGACCCATTGGTATGATCTATCCCCTCGATGTATAGCCCACAGTCCTGTTAGAAGAAAAGTGATAGCCCCAAAGAGTCACGGATACATATACTGAAGTCTTAGATTTCCCTTTAAAGGTATGGACAGACTTTGATACTCTAATCTATCCTAAGGACAATATTTTTAGCAACAAAAAACTTGCATAAAAAAATTACAAAGTGGGTGCATATATAAAAAAAAACCGTCACTCAGTCTACTCTCACTCTGTTCTTTCAGCAGGGATCCCTGTCTCACTTTCTTACCTAATGTCTGGATGGTGTTTGCCGTCTGGCGCACTTTATGACACACCCAACGTAAATCTGCCTTGCGTTTGATGAAGCGGATACCCAGCTCTGCAGATCTTGGTTTCATCCAATGGGTCCGGGGAGCGTCCTCTTCATGCGATATTTTGTTCAGATTTAGTTATTGTCACTTTACTCAGTTCAGGTAAGAATTAGTTTTAGAGGGCCCACAATGTCAGAATCACGAGGTTTCCCGTATTTAGGAAAATGACCGGTTGGTAACTTCTCTAAAAAAAAATAATTATTGTTCACACCACCATTTGTCAAAAATCGTCGGAAAGTTAATGCTGGTAATATTTTTCGCCACAGAGGCTGCATGTACTTGATGTTTTATCAGGAAGAATTTAATCTGGCTCGGTAGGCGCAGTTATTCAATTAGTCTTAAAATTTGTGAAAATGGGTACTCTGTCGTTCTGGATGCAAACACAATGCCAGACAGGTTTTACTTTGTACACCCACACGTCTTTAATTAAAAGAATGTTTAGTTCTTCACCGATATTTCTCATCAGTACTTAAACGCTGGTAGAGTTGGGTCACCCCAGTTTCACTGAATAAAGAGAAAACAACATATAAAATACTTATACATACTATTCCTTCGGTTATAACTTACATTTTAAACTGCAAGCATAGAGCTTGTTTTATCGTTTAAAATTCCCGTGAAATAAGTTATATTCATAAAATCAATCATCATGAATTAGGAATACATAAGTATTTCGTCAATACTCAATGATGAATCAGTGCCGTTATAAGTTAGTTTAAAATATTCTCGACTGATTATTAGCAGTTTAATAAAATTTATTAATAGCCGAATGAGTTTAAGCTAGAAATTATAATTTATTCTGCTTTCCACTGTAACATGTCGACTAGCGAATATAACAGAGTTATAAATTAATTTCTTCTGCACAGAAATCTAACTAGTAAAATGAAATAAGAGGTTATCACTGGATCACTCAATACTACTAGATATATAATAATATTTACCTCCACACAGAACTACAGATTAATACCACGAACTAGAATCCTTCAATATAATGGTAGTCTAGAACTCGGCAAAATGTTGCCAAGAAACTCAGAACTTTGCAATATACAAGATATTTTCTAGCACGAGTGATCTGTCTACTGCAGATTTAGGAGGACTGAATGAAGTCAAGTTTCAGCTACTGGGTTGATATATGAAACAGACAAAGGATCCCATGTTATTTCGAAAATCCGAAATAGCCTCCCCTTCTCGTCTAACACTTCACATAAACTCAGACGCCTGCCATAACCTGTCAATACGCGTCTTAACACCTCACGCCGACATGTCTTATTTCTGAGCGATGCAGATGACAGTTTCCACGCCTTACGCCGAGAAACTTAGCCGAAGAAAACTCGTGTCAGATGAAAATGTAGACAAATGTCTGCTCCTATGTCTGACCAGAACGTATATTCACAGTTATTCGTCTCGTGCAGGGACTGACATATTATGCAATAAAATGCGTTTCTAAATGAGAATAGAAACAGGCGAAAGTTTGAATGGGAAAGTAATATTTTGTCTCAAACGAACGAATGCGGAAAAAACAGGAAAAGGATAAAAGAGCGATAATAAAGTAGAGGACACGGGTAGAAAAGAAAAGAATATAGAAAATTTATTGATCATAAATCTCTATGCGACAGAGGTCACACAAGACCCACTTATTGGCGGGTGTGCAATGCCACGAGAAAAATAGTCCTCTACCAAGCTAGGGGGTCTGTACTGTACTATATATTCGTTTGTGTGTATCCGATTACCTCCCTCAGCTTGAGCGACTCTTGGGCAGCATCAACAGCTTCTTCCACTCTCCACTTCCTTCCCGTTTTCGGTGTGAGCTGAATGGACTTAATCACGTCATCTGCTGACTCGCGCAGCATCATTGTCAGCCTTGCCTTTCCCACTTTGTACTCTTCAACAAATGACTTGAAAGGAAGCACAAGTTTTAACTCTTTGCAGTACAGTGCTACGTTTGACAGACCTGGTGGAACCCCTAGCCATTTCCTCATGAACTTGTTGACCTTTTGCTCTATAGCTTCCACTGTATTGGTGCTTATTTCATATATAAGCAGTGGCCACAGCAACTTCGGTATCAACATAAACTGGAGGCACCATAGTTTGAATTTTCCTAGGAGTCTGATTTGGTCTATGATCTGTAGTCCTCTGTCTGCCATTTCTATTGTGTGTTGAACTGCCTGTGAGTCTTTTAAAGGGACATCGTACACCCTGCCAATACTTTTAACAGGCTCCTCAATGACAGTAGTATATATATATATATATATATATATATATATATATATATATATATATATATATATATATATATATATATATATATATATATATATATATATATATATATATATATATATATATATATATATATATATATATATATATATATATATACACTGAAGCACATTAAAAACGCACCACTATTATATATACTGATGCCGAGAAGCTGGACAAAAAAGTGTGGGAATGGATTTTCCCCGTGTTTGTCATGAGGTAGAGAGCGAATGGCTGCTGGAATGGAAAGTGCATGATTCAACCCACGGGTTTGTGTACAGACTACATGAAAACAATGAAAGTTACACGTGCAACACGATTCCCAACAGCTATGACCCTGAAAATGTGTACGCGTTGTGGCAGTATACTCGGTATAAAAAGGCCGTTGAGACAAAACACCCAGTACATGGGTTTGAAATGCCACGACTATCTGAAAACGACCGCCAACGAGCCATTGGTATGTTGGAGACCGGAATGAGCTCGCGGGCCATTGCCAGAAGGATGAATTGCCACCACAGCACTATTGTACGTCTCAATGAACGTTACGGAACCACTGGCAGTGCCCGTGATAGACTTCGGAGTGGCCAACCACGAGTTACTACCCCTGCGCAAGATCGTCATATTGTGCTGAGGCACCTAAGGAATCGTTCTCTCCCGGCAAGTCAAACATCAAGAGCAATAGTGGGTAGACGTGGGCAAGTCTCTCGAATGACAGTCATACGACGACTCAGAGATACAGGCCTTACTGCAAGACAACCTTATGTTGGGTCAAACTTGATTCACAGACATCGTCAGCATCGCCTGCAATGGGCAGAGCAACATGTCAGATGGACTAGACTGCAGTGGAATGCTGTCCTATTCACAGACGAGAGCAGATTCAACATATCCTTTGCTGAAGACGTATGCGGATTTGGCGACGGTGTGGAGAGCGCTTTGCAGATTGCTGTGGTCGTCAGCACAACCGATTTGGAGGTGGCAGTATTCACATTTGGGGAGGATTCAGTTTTCACCATCGCTTGCCTCTTCACGTCTTCCGTGGAAATGTTAATGCTGTGACATATCGAGATGAGGTTCTGGATGCATTGGTTGCTCCTGCGTTCACAAATTATCCAGACTTGCAGCTTCTCCAGCAGGATAACGCACGTGCGCACACCGCATGCATTACGCAGCAATATCTACAGCAGCAGAACATTGTGAAGGTTGATTGGCCTGCCCTATCACCAGACATGTCCCCTATAGAACATCTGTGGGACGAGCTTGGACGCAGAGTCTACAGGCAAGGTTCTCCAGCTAATCTGCAACAGCTCGAAGCTGCTCTTACACGTGAATGGGACTTGATTCCCCGGAATTTCCTTCAGAGACTTGTGCGTTCCATGCGGAGCTGCTGCCAAGCTTGTTTGCAAGCACACGGTGGCCATACCAGATCCTGAGGATAGTGTGAATGAATTTTTTTATTGGTTGCATTTTTTGTTTTCTCCCTTGCCTGCACAGAATGCAATGAATTTCATAACAATCAAATGTACAAATTAATGACCAGCATGGGATTCATAGGAAAATGAATAAAGATTCCAAATATGTAAACTTGTAAACACTTATATTTACATTTCACACTCTGTTCCTGGATTATACAGGTGGTGCGTTTTTAATGTGCTTCAGTATAAAGTCTGACAGAACAAACCTCCATGTAATCTGGTTGGATCTAGCGAATGCTTATGGATCCGTTCCACACCAGATGTTGTGGCAGGCCCTAGAAATGTATCATGTTCCACAAGAGATTGCAGCAATGCTGAAGCTGTATTTCGCAGGGTTTTCTGTCAGATTTTCAACCAGAGAGTACACAACGAAGTGGATTGGCCTTGAAGTTGGAATTGCGATGGGATGTACCATCTCTCCGATACTATTCGTCATGGCTATGCAGGTAATCCTCAATGCGGTTGAAGGAATGGCTATAGGTCCAAAGCTCGGTGGAATGTGTCACATGCCACCGCTCAAAGCATTCATGGATGACACAACAATTCTGACATCAGATGAACATCAGGCCCGGAGGATGTTAGCACGCCTGGATGAACTAGTCAGCTGGTGCATAATGAGCTTCAAACCCAAGAAGTCGAGAAGCCTATCAGTCAGGAAAGGGAAGATAGCAGAGGTCATATTCACGGTTTCCAGCCAAAGAATCCCTACTGTCATTGAGGAACCTGTTAAAAGTCTTGGCAGGGTGTACGATGCCTCTTTAAAAGATTCGAAGGCAGTGCAACAGACAATAGAAATGGCAGACAGAGGACTACAGATCATAGACCAAAGCAGACTCCTGGGAAAGTTCAAACTGTGGTGCCTCCAGTTCATGTTGATACCGAAGTTGCTGTGGCCACTGCTTATATATGAAGTAAGCACAAGTACAGTGGAAGCTATAGAGCAGAAGGTCAACAAGTTCATGAGAAAAAGGCTAGGGGTACCACCAGGTCTGTCAGATGTAGCACTGTACTGCAAAAAGTCAAAACTTCTGCTTCCCTTCAAGTCAGTTGTTGAAGAGTACAAAGTTGGAAAAGCAAGGCTTGCAATGATGCTACGCGAGTCAGCTGATGGCGTGGTTAAGTCCATTCAGCCCACACTGAAAACGGGAAGGAAGTGGAGAGTGGAAAAAGCTGTTGATGCTGCTGAAGAGTCACTCAAACTGAGAGAGGTAATCGGATACACACAAACGAATAGACGGGGATTTGGGCATGGTGACATCCGCTGGTGGTCCAAGGCATCAAGCAGGGAACGCAGAGACATGGTAGTTCAGGAGATACGAGGAGCTGAGAATGATAAGAGGTTGCTAAAAGCAGTGCAGCAGGTCCAACAAGGCCAATGGACTACATGGGAAGGAGCCCTGCAGAGATCCTTGACATGGAATGATATATGGCATATGGCACCTCTTAGGCTCAGCTTCGTGGTTAGATCAATGTATGACCTGCTGCCGTCGGCTACCAACCTTGTGAAATGGGGAAAGTCGGATGATGAGCAGTGCCCCCTGTGCCAGGGGAGGCAGACACTTGAACACGTGCTCTCAGCGTGTAAGGTGGCATTAGGGCAAGGACGATACACTTGGCGCCATAACAAAGTGCTAAATGAGCTTGCTGCGACAATAGATCAGGCAAGAATGAAAGCGAATAGCAAAGTCCTGCCAGACACCGCAAACACATACTTTCTGAGGGCAGGAAAGTCAGCACACCCCAAACCGAGTAAACCTGGTAGCAGTTTACCATCTCTTCTTGACTGTGCAAACGACTGGGAGATGGCGGTAGACCTACCTGGGCGGGGGGCATATCCAGAGAGTATCAGAAAATCGCGGAGACGGCCGGATATAGTGCTTCATTCTTCAGCAACGCTTCAGGTCATACTGATTGAACTGACCGTGCCATTTGAATCCAGATTAGACGAGCAACATTCATTCAAAGCGGCCAAGTATAGCGATCTAGCCGTGGATCTGAGACACGATGGATTCAGTGCAAGGGTCATGGCGGTTGAAGTGGGCGCAAGAGGGCTTGTGGCTGCATCAATGTATGATTTATTGAAACTGTTGGGGTTGAAGGGACAGTCTATAACAAGGGCACTGAAGAGGCTTAGCGAAACTGCTGAAAAGGCATCAGGCTGGCTGTGGAACAACCGCAGTGGGCAATGGAGATCGTGACGGTAAACGCTGCGGTACAGAAAACACCAAAATTTTTCTAAGTCCACAGCGCTGAGTTTATATGGTGTACTAGTGAGGGGGCTGCGACTCTGGGGCAACAGGCGATGTATACTATAGGGAGTGTGTCAGGTACAGAATTTCAGTGGCGTGCGGCGCGCAGTGGCTAAGGTTCGTCGGCTGCGCGCTCGTGTCTCAGTGTGTGTCCTTAGTTGTGAAGGGCGACGGAACGAACGGAATAATTTGTCTTTTCTTTGTTACTTTCACAATTGCCCCCACGGCTGGCGTTGTGGATTAAAAGTTGCTACCGTAAGTGAAATGGGTTCATTTTCGATACAAGACAACAGGAAGCTGAGACGCTTGGGAGTCATGACCCAAGTGGGCCCGCCCCCCTTAGAACGCGTCTTTGTCGTTCAGCTTCATTTTCGAACGATTAGACATACATCCAAGGGCAAAACATTTATACAGTGCAAATCACTCGATGTCTAGGAATGACACTGGACCAAAAACTAAACTGGAATAAACACATAGATAAACCAGTGGAGTCGTGAAGAGGATTGACTAACGTGTTACGATCTTTGAACAGTTGAATGGGGGGAAAAAACACACACAAAAACCATACACACAAATAGTAATACGTCTTACAAGGAGAAAGGACAAGAAAAACCTACGTTGCGGCCACAAGGCCTTCGTCAGGGACAGACAAACAAGAGACAGGAGGGAAAGAAAATGAGATTTTGGTGGAGAACATGAAAGTTAAACATAAGAGGAAAAAAATTCCCTTATATCAGTCAATTTGCCATTTTAAAAAAAAGGATTCCACAAGATCAAGGTTGAGATTTTTTTTTTTTTAGTACATTTAATTCGTTTTTGGACTGTTTTTGTTGTTCCGTTTCAATTTCCGAACCAAGTTTTTTATTTTGTTGTTCCAATTCCTGTATTCAAAATATAAACAAAAGATTAAAGTACTATATGTTAGAAACGCGTCTTTGTCGTTCAGCTTCATTTTCGAACGATTAGACATACATCCAAGGGCAAAACATTTATACAGTGCAAATCACTCGATGTCTAGGAATGACACTGGACCAAAAACTAAACTGGAATAAACACATAGAGGATAAACCAGATGGAGTCGTGAAGTATTGACTAACGTGTTACGATCTTTGAACAGTTGAATGGGGGGAAAAAACACACACAAAAACCACACACACAAATAGTAATACGTCTTACAAGGAGAAAGGACAAGAAAAACCTACGTTGCGGCCACAAGGCCTTCGTCAGGGACAAACAAACAAGAGACAGGAGGGAAAGAAAATGAGAATTAAGTGGAGAACATGAAACTATAAAAATAAGAGGAAAAAAACTCCCTTATGTCCAGTCATATGGTGAAGCAAGATGGCTGCCTCACCATGACTGGACATAAGGGAGTGTTTTTTCTCTTATTTTTATAGTTTCATGTTCTCTACTTAATTCTCATTTTCTTTCCCTCCTGTCTCTTGTTTGTTTGTCCCTGACGAAGGCCTTGTGGCCGCAACGTAGGTTTTTCTTGTCCTTTCTCCTTGTAAGACGTATTACTATTTGTGTGTGCGTTGTTTTCCCATTCAACTGTTTTACCCCCGTCTTACGGCAGTTCTCCTCATACTTATACAATCTTTGAACGGTACTGGTGCATGCACTAATCAATGCTGACGTTTTATAAATCTTTTATTAGAGGAAAAATAGATTATGGAAGTATAATAAATGATTCTGCTGCACACAGTAACAAGATTAAATTAGACAGAATTCAGCATCAAGCTTTGTGTACAATAGCAGGTGCAATCAGATCAACATCAATGGGAGCTCTAGAGGTGGCGTTAGGAATTCTACCCTTGGAATTATGGAGAAAGGAGTCAAGACTAAATTACATGAACAAAGTTATGTTAGATACATCTCACCCAGCATATACAGCTTTTACTAAATGTTAACTAGCAATTCAGGTCAATCCAATGAAAAGCACTAGATACATTACAGAATGGAAGTGTATGGAGGAAATTGCCCACCAGGGTACTTTAATTAGATCAATTAATAACAGTTACAACCCACAAAAGCCAGATCCAAACCTCAGAAATGAGGTATCTGAGGAAAGTGGTTGAAGTAACAAGAAGAGACATGGTCCGCAACCAGACGATCCGTCAAGGCCTGAAATCCCATCCGCTGCAGACCCAAATAGAACAGTCCCAACTAAGATGGTTTGGCCATGTCTGCAGAATGGGAGAAGATCGGCTACCACGACAAGCATGGGAAACAAAGAGCCAGGGATCCAGACCTCCAGGACACACAACAGAGTTCGCTGGGAGGACAACATTAGACAATCTTTGAAGGACCGAGGACTAGAATGGAACCAGGCCAGGAAGAAGACAGCTGATAGAATGGTCTGGCGCTCTCTCTTCCAAACCTCTACACCTCACGGTAGAAGGGGAACGACTAAGTAAGTAAGTAATAACAGTTGTGAATACAAGCCGGTGGTTCCACCCTGGGAGATTAAGAAACCAGACAAGGACTACCACCTTGCAGAAATACTTAAGAACACACATAATACAGAAAATATTAAAAACACAGTAAAATTATATATATATATACACACACACAACAAATATCAAAGGACAGCATTACTGTATACACACACACACAACAAATATCAAAGGACAGCATTACTGTATACACACACACACAACAAATATCAAAGGACAGCATTACTGTATACACACACACACAACAAATATCAAAGGACAGCATTACTGTATACACACACACACACACAACAAATATCAAAGGACAGCATTACTGTATAGACACACACACAACAAATATCAAAGGACAGCATTACTGTATAGACACACACACACAACAAATATCAAAGGACAGCATTACTGTATAGACACACACACACAACAAATATCAAAGGACAGCATTACTGTATAGACACACACACACAACAAATATCAAAGGACAGCATTACTGTATAGACACACACACACAACAAATATCAAAGGACAGCATTACTGTATACACACACACACAACAAATATCAAAGGACAGCATTACTGTATACACACACACACAACAAATATCAAAGGACAGCATTACTGTATACACACACACACAACAAATATCAAAGGACAGCATTACTGTATAGACAGTTGGATCGAAGGAAGAGGATGACAAATTATGGATAGGAGTATATATTCCAATATGGAAAATGGCAAAAGAGTATAGTTTCACGGAATATACATCCATTTTCACTGCAGAGATGGTGGCAATATTAAAAGCACTATAAATATTCTCTAATAACCCTCCCAAGAAACTAACCATTTTAACTGACTCTCTTTCAACAATTCAAGTACTAAGAAGCTTATGAGAATACAGTAGACCTGATATAGCAGAGGAGATATTTCTGGCTACTACATACTTATATTCCAGAGAATGTTGAGTCTTAATAGCTTGGATACCTTCACATGCTGGCATAGAGGGAAGTGAAAAGGCAGATAAAGAAGCAAAGAAAGGTCCTCTTCTTCTTCGATCCTTAACCACCGACCGTCAAAGCAGTCAGTGGCCATCACGCCTAGTGGCGTCTTGTAGGGCAACAACAAATTGATTCCACTTTGCACGGTCGGTGGCCATCCTTCGTACAGTGCCCCAACTCTGGTTCATTCTTTGCATCTCAGCCTCCACAGTCCTCCGCCAAGTTGTTTTTGGTCGGCCTCTCTTTCGCTTTCCTTCAGGGGTCCAAAACATAGCAGCAAAGTTTGTTCATTTGATGTTGTTTCCGTAACTTCATTATTTTTTTTACATAGACAGGGGTGTCAGCCCTATGCTAAAACCCCCAACCTGGAGGACCAGGGTACCAGCTTTTGTCTGACCCCTACCCACACAGACCAGTCCAGCTTGGTTGAACCTACCAGGAGTAAAACTCCCACTGGCATAGCTCTGGGGATTGTCAGGGTACGCAAGCTGCCATACCGCTACAAGGTATAGGTACCATTGATGGCAGAAAGAAAGGTAGATCTGATAAAAATCTAATAAATGTAGGGATGAGTAAATCAGAGATTAAGAGCTTAATTAAAGATTAGGAAAGCAGAGTGGGATAAAAATCTGAAAGGAAGACATGCATATAAGATGTTCAAGGCTCCAACAAGAAAATGTCAGATATCTAGGGAATTGAAAATTCCCAGTAATAAGAAACGTCTCAGGCTACAGATGGGAAAAGGCTATTTCAGAATAGAACCTTACTGTGCAGGATGTCTTCAAGACAATAATATAGAACATTTCTTGTTAAAATGTAAGAGGTATGAACAAATGAGAATCTCAATATTAGATTATTTGCAATCATCAAATTTTGCGATTATTGTTATTGTGGTTCAGAATCGACATCATTGCACCCCGGGCAAACCCATAAGTGCTTAGTCTCCCTCAACAAATGTCGAAGGGTATGAATGCTAATTGTTCCTGTTGCGCGCTGGTTGTGTATACACCGGATACATCCTCTTTTTCGTTCATCCCTGCTGATCTTACGCCAAATGCCAAACTCCAGCAACCTTAGCCTTGATGATTTATCGATTCCAGTGTCATTCTCTAATAGGCGATCATTAATTGTCCTCAACGACATTGGAGAATTTTTCAAAACAACTGTAGGAGTTCGCCAAGGATGTATCCTGTCACCAGTGCTCTTTAATATATATCTAGAACATATTATGCAGGAGGCTCTCTACGATTATAAATCAACCATATCGATTGGAGGCCGACCTCTGTGTAACCTACGTTTTGCTGATGATATTGATCTGATAGCTGGATCAGAATCAGAACTTCAAGACCTTACCTCTAGACTGGAGAAAGTAACAAGAACGTATGGGATGGAAATTAATATAGAAAAAAGCAAGATATTGGTGAATAGCCATAAGAAACATGTTCCGACCAACATTACGTTAAATGGGCAAACGTTAGAAGAAGTTAACACCTTTAAATATCTCGGGTCCACTATATGTAGTGATGGAAGATCAATTAAAGAAATCAAGACAAGACTTGAGATGGCCTCAGCTGCCATGACAAGGTTGAATGTGATCTGGAAAAGTAACATCAGTTTTCCTGTGAAGATCAAATTATACAAATCACGTGTATTATCTATTCTCTTGTATGGGTGTGAGGGCTGGACACTCACTGCAGATACGGAGCGAAGGATTCAGGCTTTCGAGCATAAATGTTATAGAAGAATTTTGCGCATTTGCTATAAAGAGCACAAAACAAATGTCTATGTTAGAGAGAAGATAAACACCTATGCAGGCCACCAAGAACCACTTTTGTCAAATAGTGAAACGTCGAAAGCTTGCCTGGTTTGGGCATGTAACTCGTCATGACTCCCTTTCGAAAACGATCCTTCAGGGAACAGTCGAAGGTAAACGGAGAAGAGGAAGGCAGAGAAAATCCTGGGCTGATAACATCAAAGAATGGGCAGGACACGGTTTTTCCACACTTGTACGCATTGCTGAGGATAGAGAGCAGTGGAGGACCCTGTCTGCTGATGCTTCCACCATGGCACCCCTACGACCCATGACGGGTTACGGGCTGAGATGAGATGATGATGAATTGTCCTCAGTATCTCTCCCTTGTCCATATCCACCGCACCTTCTATAGGCGCTCTTGAAGTTAGTCTATCAGCTCCTTCATTGCCGCATAGTCCTGCATGACCAGGACAGTAGATCCACACCAGTTCTTGAAGATTCGAGGCTTCTATTGAGGTTTTCCATTCATGCCGTAGTGATCCACTTTTTATCCTCCGAAGCATGGACTGCGAGCCTGACACAATAACTGCCCTTGTTAATAAAGTTTAAGACAATCACCTTAAAGCCGCAGTAGCCGCCTCTACCTCTATTCTCATGTTGGAGGTTGTTGTCACGTAAGCCCAGAAATGTTCAGCGTCGATCCTGCCCTTAACTCTAGCCGAGAAGCACCATCCTGATTTCTCACCACGGATTACAGGCTCATCAGTGCACACAACGGCATCATCATCCTCGGCATTATCATGTATCAGTTGATCAATTCCAGCTCTGCTTTCCCATTGCTCCAAGCTCTGCATTCTCTGCCAAGTCTGATGATGACCTGTTGGTAGGTCGTCAAGTTCTCACTTGACTTACTCCACTCTTCCCCCTTGAATATGTTTTCAACTGTATGTCACCTGTCGAATAGTTCAAATTTGCCTAGGCCTTTAAACATAGAATATGTGTTAAGAATAGACAGACCTAGGGAACTGCATAATATAATCAAACAGTATTTAACAAGAACAAAAGTTAATATATAGTAATTGGGAAGGTGAAGATCTGATGATGTTCTTACAATACATATGACTTACAGCAAGTGAAAGTCAATTAAATATCTAATTGGAAACACCACATTTTGTTTGATCTCGTTTGTGTTTGCTTGGTTTTTTTGGTTTTTTTTTAACATACACACAAAATTGGTAATTTTGATTTGCCCTATTTACAATGATTTGACAGGTGTGATGCCACTTTCCCGTATTAGCAGTTATTCATATTATTTGGAACTGAAAACACTATGTATCCTAATTATAACCCATCAGAGGTTGAATAGGATATTTTTCATCATTAAATTTTCTTTAAATGTGGGAAAGTTGTCTTTGTTCTAGGTGAACATTTTTCAGGAAGAAAGGCTGCCAAATGTAAAGAACTATGATGAAGGAACACAAGATAAAAATATGGCCATGTTCTGGTTATTGTTAATCTGGTTGCTGGCATTGACAGATACCCAAGAAAAGTGACATGAAGAAAAAGGCAAGAAGAAGCTCAAGTGCAGGTCCAATATCAAGTCCGTTGTCATGGGATACAACTATAATCACCTGATGCCCACAAGATATTCTGAGCAAGAATTGAAGTAAATGTACAATTTGAGGAGAGGTACAAGACAGATCTATCACAGATGATCTCCAAGAAGTTTCTTTCTCGTATTTGGTTTATTATAAGCTATATGTTTTGACCACTACTATAAATACAATGAAAATTTTTTTAAAATTATTTAATCCCATTAAAAAGCACACACTCACAGATATAATTCAATTAAGCCTGGTATGGACATATTTTTGTTAAATGTCTTTCCTTTGTAAAAACTGTCACCCCGTCATTTCTGCATCCATTGGCCAGGTACTTGGTCCACCAGATATGTAATGTCCTGATGAAATCACTCCTCTTGCTCATCACTAACTGCTCCCACATTCTCGAGCAATTAAGTCCAATCCTGGGGTGTTGGATTGTGACTTTATCATTTAAAAATAAAATTTCTAGCAAGCATTGGCAAGTTTATGTCCTTCTTGTTTCCAAGAAAGAATCCTTGGACAACAGACGTGAATATCAATCCTTGGGATTAGCTCAATGTCACTCAATTATAACTTTTTATTACAGATATGAATGGGCTGATCATCTGTTTGCCAGTCACTTCGATTACGGAAACAGCAGCAAATGGATTGATTTGCCGTTGCCCTAAAGACGCCAACAGGCGTGATGGGAAACAATGGCGAAGAAAACCTATCTGCTGTTGCCCTAAGACGCCACTAGGCGTAATGGCCACTGACTGCTTTGACGGTCGGTGGCTAAGGACGGAAGAAGAAGAAGAAGAAGATTACAGATATGATTACAAAATCACGTTCTTATCTATGGGCCGACACAAATAATTTTCACTGACTTCACTATCACCTAAGCTGTTTGAATTTCTCCACACATACACAAATATCCAAATCACTTATTTTGTCCACAGCACTTATCAGCATGTTTCATTTTGTCACCTAGTTTGATGTGTAAAAAACAGACACACGGAACATTGTTAGGGTCTACCTAGAAAGTACATTTTACATAGATTTTTTCTTGCAACAAACTCGTCTCTATCGCAAGTGTGTTTTTTATATAATGTTTTAATTACGTTGAGGTTAAAGGACATGATTTCCTACCACTTTTGTTGTCCAGTGTTGCCAATCCTTGTATATTTAAATATCCCTACTAAACTAATCTTGCATTTTTTACAATAAATATACAAAACTATAATATAGTGGATTCCTGACCACCGCAAGACACGAATTAAAAGAGATTAAAAAGACGGCACACAGACTTGCCAAAGGAGGAGGACGGAGCCAAATTCAAAATGAGGACAGGTCAACATATGATGATGATTATAAAAAAAGAAAAATAATAAAAAATAGCTTCTCCAAAAAAAAATTACAAAGAGAAAACCTAGAGTCACAATTAAAATTATCGCAAGAAGAGATCAAGTGATTATTTTCAGACTGACAACCGGTACTGCAGGATACAAGTACTATCTCTTGAACAAATTAAAATCACAGGCATGTGTTTCATGTGGAGGCAAAGAAGACAAAAACAGTAGGACATATTCTAGAATGGGACAGTATGGTCTTCACCAACATCTCTTTATTAAAATTCTTCTTCTTTCAACTCTCCAAGAAGAATAGGCCTTCAAACAGACTTCTGCCAAGTCTTCATGTCACGTGCCATCAGCTCGAAGTCTGTCCATGTCTTCTTCATTGCCGTCTCCAGTTTCTCTTCTCCATGTGTTCTTTGGTCTTCCTGTACCTCTCTTACCTGGGGATCTCACAACAAGGACTGCCTTGTAATGCTATCATCAGGTTTTCTCAATGTGTGGTCCTATGTATCTCCAACGTCTTTCTTCTCATATGTTTATTACAATTATATGCTGCACATTTGATCCGTGTTATTAATAGCGTCCTTCATTTATTCTTGACTATGGGAGATTTGAGGGATGATAGCCCACAGCCTAATTTTTTGTTAGCACCCAGTCAATCCCTGGATACAATGATATTCCTCATGCCTATTAGGGTGGTTAGGATGGTGTTAATTATGACAGGTCACTATGTACATATATCTAATTTTCCTCATGTATGGGACATCGTTTTCCTTCATTTGTTGAGACCTAAGTTGAAAGTGTCACAACTGTCCAAGTCATCACATGCTTCATTTTTGTCCAGCCTGGAATGTATACAGTTCCCGAAGTGCTCTAAATGTGAGATAATGTTTTGACAACTTTCTAAATGGATCTTTACAGTGGTCAGAAAGAGAAGAGATACTCAAAGGTATCAGTAATTACAAATTCAACAGATGTTCCAGAAAAAAAAAACTTTTTTAAAAAATGTATTAAATAAAATATCTTGTGACTGCAACAGTCAGTTACAGGAAAAAAAAATAATTAAGAACTTTGGAGGGTTACTGGAAATCATTCCACAAAGATAAAACTTATGCCACACTAACAATTTTTTTTCCATTCTGGTTTCTTCGGGGGGGGGGGGGGAACCTAAAAAAACAAAACAATACAATTACGATTAGTGGCAGAGATGGCAATTATAAAACATATTGTGGGTATATTTTTAAAAAAAACATAATTTGTTCAAACCATAGCAGAAGGCTAATGCACAAAAGGGTGAAAGCGCTTTTATGACGGAAGGTAAGATCAAGAAATGGAAAAGAAACATCCTGTCATTAACACAAGAGAAGGAAAACTCTGGAGGTCCATAAATGCTGATCCTGGATATAGAGATGCACCTGATATAATCTGACCTTTTCTTTGAGCACCAAAGTGAAGATATAGAGGCAGTAAACAAATTAATTAAAACAGGAACATATTTAGTTATAACAGAAAGAAGCAGCAGAAAGTCAGATGGGGCTTGGTAGCAGAAACTTTGAATATGGCTTTATGTACATGTCAAATAAATTGTACACTGTTTTTACAATGTACCATTTTATTTTCACCTCAACTTCTGAAGTTCTACTTTCTCATGGACAACTGTTGTGACAACATGTTTTAACTGAGTCATCACTAGAAATCTGAACAGATAGAAAATGGGGACAGCTTAATGTTTTATGACAACTGACAGTGCTAGAATACAGAACATGGGGACAGCTTAATGTTTTATGACAACTGACAGTGCTAGAATACAGAACATGGGGACAGCTTAATGTTTTATGACAACTGACAGTGCTAGAATACAGAACCTCCCCTTAAGGGCAACATTTTCATGAATTGCACCCCCTTATTAAAACAAAGAGCCTCTCATGGCAAAGTTACCGGATTCCAGACCTGGTATCGTCACTCAATTCTTCTTCTTCTTCTTCCGTCCTTAGCCAACGACCGGCAAAGCAGTCAGTGGCCATTACGCCTAGTGGCGTCTTAAGGGCAACAGCGAATAGATTTTCTTTGCCGTTGTTCCCATCACGCCTAATGGCGTCTTTAGGGCAACGACAAATCAATCCGTTCGTTGTTGTTTCCGTAATCAAAGTGACTGGCAAACGGGCAGCTGTAAATGGGTCCCTGACTCTGCTCTTGAGTTAGGAACTGCAAAGTCAGTGAAGAAAGGAACTGGTCAACCAACGTCATGACACTAGTATAGTGAAGTCTCTAACACTTCACTCCCCTAGAAAAGTATCTGCTATGAAACTACCTTTAACATTTTCTTATTTTTTGTGAACAAACAACAAACATGATAACTTCAGTTCTTGCTTACAAACATCAAGAACACACACTAAAAAACAAGATAAAACAACAAAAAATGAAGATTTATTAAATTGTTTACTTGCAATTATTATAAAGAATGCATTGTAGTTGATATAAAAATAGGAACAAAGAGCTGTAACTACAAACTGGTAGCTTTAGGCATTTTTCCGGCACCAGTTCTGCCTGCAAATAATCATAATTAATTCCAGTCCCAGGTTATATGATGAAGAAAATTCCTGATATCACTACCTAAATACAACAGGTCCATTGCTGTGACTGGCATCAGCTGAACTAATCAATGCAGCAACTACATCACAAAATACAGCTGACGTTTTATTTTCTGGTGTGACAGCAACTAAATGAGCAAATAAAGCTGATGTATTATATTCTGGTGTGGGACCACAACAGCAGCTGTTTTTTGTTTTAATCAATGTATACACCTATACAAAACCAAGTCAGAAAATTATAGCTTGCAGTCAGAAGCTAAATAGATGAGAAATTGACATAGAAAAACAAAACCCAGAACATTCATTCACATTTTGATTATACTGTCTGAGCAGTGTCTTCCACAAATACAACAGTTGTGTTAATTCTGCACACTTTCAGACATGAAACCCTCAATATCTTCTTCCATGGCAAAATTAAACTGCGAAAATACTAACCTTTGAACATCTGCAGATTTTGAAATAAAAAAGCCATGTGTGACAATCACTGTTTATGTTTACTGTACATGACAGTTGTAGCACACAAACAAATACAGGTGTGATATGCATGGACAAATCAACACAAAGTATCAACAAGCTGCAGCTGCTCAAACTGCCATTTTCCTTCTGTGTGGTTACTAACATAACTGCACAGACCAAAATAAACATTAATTATTCTCCCAGATTATAATGGTCACATTAATTCACATTAAAACTGAAAATAAAGACCACACTGATTTAATTTTTAGTATACAATCTCTTCTAAAAGCCACACGGCTCATCAGTAACTCTCTGGCTGCGTAGAATATAGATGCTTTGGACTTGAGAAGCCAAAGATTCTCAGAATTTAACATTAGCTCCATTGAATAAAAACTGTTCTTAGGACCAACATTTCATCAATGAGTAAAACTGTTCCCTAGGACCAGTGTGTTGCTTCTGTAACTTTTGTATAACACATTTTTTAATTTGGAGGAAAGAAACTTCACTCACACAAACAACACTTGCCCTTGCCTGATTAGTCACACAACCAAAAGCAACAAAATTTCACATGTGGTTTTGGAAATTCTCTACCTCACGGATGAATTTTCAGATGGAATGTTTGCTGAGATATTTAACCTTGTTACCATCAAACTAATTCCACTACCATTTATTAAACCATAGTAATTTTGTTACACTGTGATTGTGCATATCTTCTTGTTAACAAAACTAACTGTCATTATCAATTCTTTGCTATCTTATATAAACATACATTGCCAAAATGTAAACTTCAAATGGGGTTCACAGGAAGCAAAAATATGTTACATACATTGGAATAAAAAAAAAAACTGACCAGTATTTACTAATGAAACAAAAATAGAAACATGTGACAGTTAATGACTCCATTGTCACCATACACTGAATATTACAATGCGTTGTTGTAGTGCCTTCATCTCTGAGATATTCTCCAAGTCAGACCTCTAGGCAGAAATTGACAACTTTTTAAACTTGCAAGCTATTTTCACTTTTTTTTTCAATGATCACAGAAAAAGCTTTGACTTACCTCGTTAGCACAGCAGTTCTGTGACAATCACTGTATTTAAAAGTTTTGCATTGTTTAATGTCACCACAACTGCCCTTACCTTTTCTGATATGAACTTCAGAGTTCTACTGTCTAAGCTGTTAGAGCATTGTCCTCTCACTGTACAGTTGCTGGGTTATGGGCTCAAAACCTAGCAGCATCATGTTTCAGTCTTTCCAGCTGAAAATGGGTACTAAACATGAGTTAGAGAGGGCAAAGGCAGTCAAGAAGAGATCTGGTCACCCCATCTCATTAAGCTAGTGAGTCTGGTGAAGTCTATCACTTGACTCCCCTGTGGCAGTATTTACTAACTTTACCTTTTAAATGAACTTTACCAACCACCAAGGAGTACTCAACTACAGACAATTGCATAATTTCTCATTTTAACCAAGAACAAAAAGAACATAAAGCAAAAGATAATTATGCAGTTAACAACAAGGCTCAGAGAACAGCCCAAACAAAATGACAAGACGAAATCATGTCAGATAAAAATTGATGATAATATTAGAGGATAACAGCAACTTTCCTCAAATGCCACAGGAGGTAAATGACAGCATCTTCATCCCTACAACATGTTATATCCGTGCAGGTATCACTTATTGTCATGTGCTTAAATCTGTGCTTTACTCATCATTAAGATGAAATTCCTTTCATTTTAACCCTTCACAGTCTTGCTTCATGCCCTGGAAGTTATTGTAAACATAGAACAGTTAATTTAATCTCCTCAAAAGAGAACTTTTCAAAAGACTGGCTGCTAATAGCTCAGAAAGTGAAGCCCCACTCGTAAAAAAATTGAAATGCACAAGTTACCAACACACTGACTACTGCATACAGACAAGAATATATTAACTCAATGAAATACATAATGTTAAGCTCAATATAGTATCATAAGCCATTGCATACATTTGCCACCAAGGGGAAACTGACAATTAAAAAAAAAAACACTAAACAAATAAAAAAAAGACATTGGTTTCTAGGACAACACAAAAGAGGCACCACTAATGAAAAACTTCATACATTCTTTGTTCTTACTCAACAGGTGACACAAACAATTTCTCTTGTATAATACAGAAGTGAAATGAAGAACTAAAATATACTAGTATTATATCAACACTGCTGTCTGGACAATCTCACACTGATCACACACACACACAGTGTAGCACATGTTACAAAAACAAGAAGTGAACTTGTGTGCAACATGGCTGATGTCTGCAACTTTATCCCTGAATTTATGAAGTGACTTCAACGCTCCCCTTAAAATGAATTGAATCTCTGAAAACAATAGTTCAAAAGTGTAACATTTTTGAAACATCTATAAAGGACTTGCATGAAAATAAATCAGAGAAAGAAAACAGACAAGTAATTGTAGTTTGGAAACCAAGTAGATGAATAAAAAGTGTAAAATGGCCAACCCATAATATAGAGGTTAAACATAGCCAGCATGTTCCTGGTCATTTCAAGACTGACAGAATGTAAACAAAACTACTGGCCATTTACAGTAATAAATGAAAACTAGTGTTTTTGGGATAAAACCTGGCACAAGTGAATGTAAACTGGGACTATCTTTAGTGAAGTACCACTACAGCACAGTAATACCAAACAGCATGGCACTTACAGCAACTGAATGCAGATCCCATGAGATGTACTACTTATTCATGCTGAATAGTGAACTTCACAAAACAGTCACGTCTGACAAAATGTTTTTTTGTGTGTGTGCAGATTTTATCATCTTCAAGTGACCTTATGGCTGATGACTGGAAGGAGAAGGGGTGAGGAAAAACGAGGGGGGGCAAGGCAGCTGAAGTCTCAAAGCCTGAAACTTTGTGAGCGGATTACTTGTTTTTAGAGCATTAAGTAATTTCCACATAAACATTTTTTAAAGAATTAACAATAGCGACTTTGCTCAGACGTAACATTTGAATAAAAAAGTAAATAGAAATATTAATTCATAAACTACACAATCAACCAAAGGTAAAATATGGAAAATGTCCAAGGCTTTGTTCTGTGCTCTAATATTTTATTATTTCTGACATTGTGTATGCGTTTTGACTTGATAATAATATGTAATCTTTCCATTTTCTAACAATTTTTTTGGATACAACAAAATTTCAGGCATCTGGTACATCACCTAATATATATGCTGAGGAAACTTATTTCATAAGTGTAGATGATCTGATCATCTTGTAGTTGATGATTTATGTTGATCTGAATGTATACTAACAAAGAGTTTAAGTTGAAAGGCATCTTGCTAGCAATATGCAGGGCCAAAACGAGCACCCAAACAAAGTGAAGTATTATTCAAGTTGGACACTACAAATTTTAAAATGTAGTTTTATATATAGACTTTCACTACCACACATGTAAATTGAACGCTAGTCAGTGACATATTTTTAAACATACTCCATTTACATGTTAATTAAGCCAATATGTCTACCTCCACTGGTGGAGTCTATATGCTATACATAATATTTAAGGATATTATACAGGGTTAACAAAGAGAGAGACACTAAGACTTTCAGACGGTTACGATATTAAGCTAGTCCTTGAAACAAGAGAACATAACACACATCTGTCACTTTTGGGCTTTCACTAACTACACTCCACTATTTTGGTACAAAATCAAAACTGTCCAAACTGACTTGTCTGACTGGGGGAACATTTTTGTATGATCACGATACCCATTTGTTGTATGGGATTGTATCAAGTTTCCTATAACTATCTTATGCAAAAACACTTGGTTGATTAAAACCAGCAACAGGCATTACATTTACAAATTTAAATTGTATCCCATGTCATAAAAATTATTACCATTGAAAGTTTCTCAATGATCTAGCGTCAGAGGTACCAAAAGTTGGCATATTGACACTGGGGTCTATATTGACTCATCAGGGTCAGTAACCCCAGAGGGCTGATTAACTTTTGAGATATACATAAATGACTTTGAGATAGGGAGATTTTCAAGTACCTTTAAGGCGTCCCTGGAGAAATGCATGTACCTGGATCTGGATTGTTAGTGTCTTTAATGTAGATAGAAATTGCAATATGAAATCTCACCACAAGAGGAACACTCTGATATGTGTGGTGGATTCTTGAGTAAATCCACTATTCAAAATAAAAGCCCTCAGTGACTACTGGAGCAGTTTAAATACTGCTGCAAATACTTCATGCACTGTGCAGCTCTTGAGAAGTTTCTACTTATATTCCCAAGTTTTTAGAGAGTTTTGAAGTGTTTTTAGCAACTCAATAAGTACTTTTATGAAAATTAGAAAAGGATGAACTGGAGAGTGGTGACTTAACCACTCAAAACTCACAATCTCCTAACCAAATTATCAATACCCTGGTTAAAACTTCTACAGTCACATCCTTTCCAATCAAAAGAACTGAACAGTCAATAAAAAAAGGTTCATATTATTTAAGAGTCTCTATAATCACATTTTCTTATTTTCTTTATTTGTGCAGGATCAATTGAGGATCAGTTTATCCTTGGAGGAGTTGGGACTTAAAAGTTTGGGGACCCCTGATATGGCTGGTCATTTAGAATAAATGTATAGCAGCTACATTTAATTTCAGCTGGAAAACTTTCTTTCTTTCTTTCTTTCACTCCATCTTTCTTTCTTTATTTTGTAAGTGTTATTGTGGTTAGAATATACAGAAGATTGTCACAACAGAAACTCTGTTTCATTGTGATGCAGAATTTTGTTCTGTGTATGAAGAGAGAAAAAAGAATATATAGGATGCAAGATAGATGTTCACATAAAAAACACCACATTAACTGACAAGAATGGTCAGCTGCTGCCTGCTTATGTAAAACTTGACTCTACCCAATGTGAACCTTTAGTGTGGAAAACTTGACTCTACCACATGTGAGCCATTTATTGTGAAACACTTGACTCTACCACAATGTGAAAACAAATTCTGACGACAACAGGTTGTATAGACTTGTACAGTGAGAGCCCATGTGAAAATTCTAACAGTAAAGTGAGACTGGCTTTTGTTCCCCTGTGTGTTCTTTTGGCTAAGGTTCAAAGGAGACAAAGTTTTGATGAATTAAAGGTCATTTATCTCATTTGTCCATTATGGAAATAACTGAAAGAACAATATGGAATATTAAAAACTACATTTCTGGCTTCTCTTTCTTCAGTGAAATATTAAGCCTAGTATACGAATTCTAAACATTCACAAATGGTCACACACCACATTCATATACAAAAAAAGGAAAGTTAAAAAATATTAAAACTGACGCATATAGACGCTGCTCTTCCATCCTAAGATGGCTTTCAATCTTACCATCTTTAGCACAAGTTGGGGTTACTGCTCCACCGTTTCCTTATGCTGCACCGCCCAAATCTTCATCATAGTTCCCCTGGTAGCAAACATCTGCTGTGTGTGATTTGTGCAGAACATAATGTCGATATAATAGCGAACGTCTTTGGGCTGTGGTGGGAAAAACAAACAATAAATTTATTGCAAAATTAAGAATATATTTATTTTCGTTCGTTCATTCAATATGGCCACTAACTTGCTGCAACATGGACCATCCACAAATTTATACCTAGCCATTATGTTCTAGCCTTATTCAAATATATCTGAGCAATGCAGATAGCTGGTGTGATGCCTGTATGTGTTTTATCAAGGGAAACAATTAGCATGTGAAATGAATCAGTCAAAATATAATATTGCAAAGATGATTTCTGCATCAAACAGCAGATGTGCGTAAGGTGACCATGATGTTAAAAATTAAGATGAAAACTTTACCTATCATGGATAAAAATGTTTTCTAATTGTTATACACCGTTTATAAAAAATGATATTTAAAAGTGACAGAACATTCAAAGTAATCAAGAGACATCCAGTTTATTCCTCTTCTACAAATGTCATTGGCAAATGATGTATTCTTCAACAACTTCCAATTCTAGAGATGTTTTGAATTCTGCTGCCGTCTTCTTGTACCTGTGTGACATTCCAGCTATCTTGCTTACTTGTTCACCTATTTTCAATGATTCATTTCATCTGACCAAATCTGGTATTGATGAAAACATGAAGAAATGTTCATACTTCCAATTCACAAAAAAATAAACTGGTTGCAGAGAATGACTTTTTTTTTCTCGAATGCGGTTTTCCTTCTTCTTTTTATGGTCTATGCGTTGATGTCAGAAATGATCACTGTCTGTAATGCCTGGCTGTTGTGTTTTAGGACAGCAACAAACTGTCTCCACTTTGTTCGGTCCGCAGCCATCCTTCGTTTGTTACAAGCTCTGGTTCATGTTTTGTATCTCTGCTTACAATTCTCTACCAGGTAGCTAAATGGCCAGCCTCTTTTGCTTTCTTCAACAGTCTATAGCATGCAGTTCTAATGATGGACAGGGGTCTTGTTTGAGGATGTGGCCAAAACCAATTTTATACATTATTTCTTATTTGTCTCTTCCATCTGTTTTTTACTGAAGCCCTGTTATAAAATACTCTGGTCATGTTTGAAAAAAGTGAATAATTCTATTTCTTGAGGATGACCGTTACTGATCCTACAGCTATTGTTGTCATTGTTATTTATCTTTTTTCTTTAGTTTTACTCTTTATTAGCAAACACCAAGGCTGTGCTTCATATTGCAAAACAAACAAAAAACAAGGGACGATATATTTTGCTTTATACGTGAAAAAAACTGACGATCTCTATTTAAACTATGGATTTCTGTTGCCTCTGTGATATTGTCAAATGTGAATGTTTATTATGGTCAGTTTCAATTACAAGTTATTCTTTGTTGAAAAAGCATTTCTACCTGAAGAGGTGATGCAAACACCACCAAATTCTCTATTTGTCTTTCATTTCTCGCAAACTTTAGGGATGTATAATCTAAAACTGGGTAATAAAAGTGAACAATCAAGAGTTTTAGGCAAATGTAGACAAAAAACGTGAAGGCCATTGGTGGAAAGAACTTAACCTTTCAGCAAAATCTGACTCCTTAATATATTGTTTACTCATTCCTGCAATATGATTTCTATTTCTTCTATAAAACAAATTGTTGCCGTTAGGACTGTGTAAGGAAAATTTACATCCGTTAGTGGATATTTGTTTAAAGCTTCAAATGATTTTTGTAAAAAATGTTTTTTTTTTTTCAAAAGCCAGGAGAAGTTATAATCGTCTGCTTAGATAGGCAGTCATAATTATTGATAGTGGTTGCTCTGATAGTTTGCAGAAAGCAAGCATTTCTGAGAGATTTTTTAAATGGCCAGGAATCTGTCACTGGATACTTTATCAGCAGACGTGAGAGTGTAGTTACTTCCCTTTGTAGATTGTTGAGACCTCTAGAATAATTGGTAATGTGTTAACTGTATGGTAATGCCGAGAATGTATGGATACATATGCAATTTTTTGTGGGACAAAGGAAAGAGGCTACAGTGAATGGGGTCATAAAAAAAAAAATGGCAAATAATAGAGATACAAGTTATAATATTCAGCAGTAAGTTCTTTGTGTATTTTGTTCTGCTTGCCTGTTCCATCTCAAAGATGAGATTTAAGGATACATTGTATAAAATGGTGGACATATATCCTACAGGCTTTTTAAATTTATGACAATTCAATGGAGGCTGGTTAAACACAATCACTGTTGCTGACAATCTTGTTTGGACTCAAATAGACACCGTTATCTTAGTTTGGTATCAAAAGCACTGAATGAAAAGCCAAATCATAATGCCAGTAGGTATCTTTCATTGTCCTTTAGCTGTTGACAAAGGTACTAAATGTCATCACACATTTATCCTCAGCCCACAAAACCTGGTTAGCATTCTCTAGCACATTCTTTGTTAGATTGTTCTTTTTTCTTAATAATAACTCATCAGGCACCACAATCAAGACTGAGTACAAATGTATCTATCATATTGGTGTTCGCCTGTATAATGGGGATTCAATCATTATGTGCTAAAAACACAATGTAGAAAGTCTTACAAAACATCGCTGCCAAGGTTGAGAGGGACATCTCTGTTTGGGAGACTATAAAAAAAAACTGCATGCTAAAGATTGCTGGACATGCCTTCATTGGTTAAATACCTACAATAGCCCATACTACAAAATATTGGTTTGTTACATGCTTACTATCTAACAATACTGCACCGGGTTAATTTTAGAACAAGTCTATGTCAACCAAGAAACTGTTCTGCAGTAAGTAGTTTATAAGAACAATATAAGAGAAATGACTCTTTTGTATACAGTCACTAACGATTCAGGGTAGTAAGGTGAAAGCGTGGGTGAATGATTGCCAAAACTTCTTAATTTATGTAAACAAAGCTGTGATGGTTTTGTGAATTAGTTAAATTACTATGGGCATGCAAGCACTGATAAAATTTTAAAATAAAAAATTTATTATTTATAAAAAAGGATTTTCAAGAATATAAAAAATACTTCATCATTGGCACATTAAAGTTACACCACAAATTTTATGTTGAAAAATTAGTTGGACTGGTTGTCCCTGAGTTGAAAGTCGAGCTCCGCTTCTCGCTGTACATTTCATCAAATGCCTGTGTAGTAGTTCAGTCTATATGTTCACAGTCTATAAACTTATATATTACCATGTCTCACTTTTCTAAATCGAGTGCTCAGGACTTAACCTTAACAAGTAAATTATTCCTTGGCAAAATGAAACTCAAGTTTTTATATGAATTGTTTGGTTTGGAAAAGCAGAAATAGGCAGTTGGTAAAGTACTTTTCAGTGGGAGAGGGGGGTGTGTGGGTGTGGGGGTTATATGAGGGAATGATGATTTAAATGGGGAAGCTTGACTAAACACAAGAAAATACATTTAAAGTGACGAGCACATGGTTTTTGCCAGGGGCAGGAAGCATGAAAAACCGTACACAATGGAACTGGGTTAAACTAATCTGAGTGTATAAACTAAGAAAAATGAACTCAGGTCAAATTTGGTGTGTGATTAGATATAGTGACAGTCCTATGTAATACAAAATAAGCTATATACCTGCTATTTTTTTTGTATGGTTGGTTTCATTTTGGGCAAATCTTTCTTATTTTTTTTTCTTCCGTGCGAATGTAACTCATGACTAAAGCTACATGACTCTGGCGGCCTCCTGGCAAGATGTTTAGCAGATGGCAAGTAACTGTGGCCCAGCTGGCAGATGTGGACTTGAGTTACACGGCAAGATGAAGGCACCTCAGCCTCTCTATTTCCACAGTCTTGAGGGTTAGACATTTAGTTAAACTCAGCAGAGATACCATAAACAAATAAAAGAGATATGAAGAGAAAATTTTTTTTACAGTCCCTTGTATGCATGGAGGCATTTGGAGTCTCTTTATATGGACCTCCAGCTATGTCGTGCTACAATATACTTTTTGTGGAAATGAACTTCTGTCTGTGAGGATAAATTACCCCTCATTGACTTCTTTAAAATCATCCACACACTTCAGAGAGTCCCCCTGTGTGAAACTTGTTGAGAATCCAGCAACTGCACACTATGCTTGGAGGAAGTCACTTGAGACCCAGAGTGATTCTTAGGCTTTTTTGACTGGTTGACTGATGCCAGAACGGATCTCAATATGGACCCAGTGTTAGGTAGGGGAGCTGAGAAGTGGCTCCTGTGCAGGACATGAGGAATTCCTTGGGAGAGACCCCAGATAGCACAGTATTTTAGATCTGCAGGAATGCACATACTTCTTACTTCTAGTTTGGGGACCAAATGTGTGATCCTTTTAATGCATCAAGCTGGAGAAACTGGAGCTAATGACTTCAACTCCAATGTTTCGGAATCGCGCATGAAAAGCACGGGAATATCTAAGAGCACTAGATTATATAGCCGCAGATGCAATACCAAGGAGTCTCTTCAACTGGTATTAGCTGCAATATAGCAAGATGTTCTGCGCCCTAGGTAAACAACAACCACAGTCCATTGTACAGCCACCAATTGAAAACGATAATAACATCAGAAGGATGATGCATATCAGAGGTGAGAGCTGAACAGCCAATTCAAAAGCAGTGTTTCAAATCAGTATTTTACACAAACATATCTTTGTCAATGGAAGATGAAAGAAAAAATCTTCAGTGTTACATAGAAGCAATCCTGTCATGTGAAAGCAGATTGACAGATGATCAGTAATCAGGCAAAGAAGTCTTATGGTAACAGAGAGATGTGGGTTTTACCGTAGAATTGTTAAGAATACCATGGACAGCTAAAATGAGTTAATCAGGATGTCCTGAATGAGGCCATGGTGCAAAGGGAGAGTATTACTCATAATAGAAGAAGCATCCACATTGTTATGAGAAAAGCAAAGCTGGAATATATTTGTGGCAACAGGAGATGAAGGAAAACAAGATGGACGGACAATAAAGAGAGGAATATAGGCAGTTTGACATTGTAGCATGGAAAGAAATCAAAAGAGAACTGATAAACTGACTGAGATATGAAATTGTGGATGAGATGAGGGTCACCTAAGACAGCTAATGAGGAAGTGTATGTCTAGGGATGATTTCCTCGCTCTGCACTCGCTTCGTACGTGGTCGCGCAGTTCAATCCGCTATGCATTCAAATATGCCAGCCGCTACCTCCTCTCCTTCCTATTTAAATTTTTCTCTGCCCATACTAACATTCCAAATCTCGCAGTGCTGGAGCTTTTCATGATGTTTAATGATTATAGCACGCAGTTTCCTATTGTTTGTGTATCTCTTTGACTCTTGTGCATAACAGGTGTGTTAGGTTGTGACGCGGCTATTCTATTTTACTGTGATCTGTGTGTCGATGCAATTGGGTACACATTGATGTAGTGTTATGTATGGTTAAAACTGGGTTGTTCAGTAAAATGTTAAAAAAATGAAGAAGCTGACGGGTAACCAT
>JAMPIV010007409.1:0-141630 GCA_024509875.1 Oreohelix idahoensis | reverse complement strand
ACTACATGACCTGCCCAGCGAATCTGTGACTGCATCAGAATAGTATCGATGCTAGGGATACCAGCTCTGTCAAGAACGGCGGTATCTGGGATCTTGTCTTGCCATTTGATGTTCATTATCTTCCTGAGACAGACTGTATGGAAGTGGTTGAGCTTTTTTACGTGGCGCCTGTATACAGTCCATGTTTCACATGCATAAAGCAGCACTGGAAGCACCGCAGCTCTGTATACCTTCAGCTTTGTCTGTAGACTAATGCCAC
Source organism: Oreohelix idahoensis (assembly GCA_024509875.1). Taxonomy (NCBI): domain Eukaryota; kingdom Metazoa; phylum Mollusca; class Gastropoda; order Stylommatophora; family Oreohelicidae; genus Oreohelix; species Oreohelix idahoensis. Next base: position 141,371 of record JAMPIV010007409.1, on the reverse strand, counting down.
TTCGATGCCAAACGTTGGTGTATAGTCTGCCAAATGTGCTGCTGGCTTTGGAGATCCTGGTGTTCACCTCATCATCAATGACGATGTTCTGGGATATTGTACTACCAAGGTATGTGAACCTGTTCACAACATTCAGTTTCTCACCATTTACCTTGATGACCGGCTCAGTATAAATTGTGCCAGGAGCTGGTTGGTACATGATTTCTGTTTTCCCCGTGTTGATGGTAAGCCCAAAGTTGGAGCAGGCTTCGGAGAATCTATCAACGCTACGCTGCAGATCAGCCTCTGAGCCAGCACCGAGGGCACAATCGTCAGCAAACAGAAGATCCCTGATGGTGTGTGATTTGACCTTGGTTTTTGCTTGAAGCCTCCTAAGGTTAAACAATTTTCCATCAATACGATATCTGATGTCGATTCCTGTGTCCCCGTCTCTGAAAGCATCAGTCAGCATAGCAGAAAACATGATACTGAAAAGCGTCGGTGCAATTACACACCCTTGTTTAACTCTTTCAGTCCCAAGCAAAAAGGTGGGTTTCGCCCAAACAAAAACGGCCATACCAGTATGTTTTTATTGTTTTTGTTTGGAAATAATTTTTTTAAATGTTCATATTCATAAATAACAAAAGTCCATAATGGATGGCTATACTTTAAGAAGATAGCGTTTTTGAGTTGTCAAAATTAGAAAACAGCCCTAGAAAGAATCAAGAGATACGAAAGCCAGTATACTGGCTCTTGGGCCAAATGGGTCTAGCGGGAAGTACAGTATACTGGCTCTTGGGGCTTAAAGAGTTAACTCCATTTGAGACGGGGAAAGGCTCCGACAGCTCACCGTTTTCCTGAACTCTAGCCTGCATTCCATCATGCAGTTGCTGCACTACTGAGATAAATTTCTTTGGGCAGCCGTATTTTGCCATGATCTTCCATAGACCCTCTCTACTGACCGTGTCGAACGCCTTTGTCAAGTCGATGAAAGCTGTGTACAGGTCACAGTGCTGTTCTTGGCATTTTTCTTGAAGCTGTCTTGCAGCGAACACCATATCGGTGGTTCCACGTTCTTTCCGGAATCCACACTGACTTTCAGGTAGAAGACCTTTGTCAAGATGAGCCGTAAGGCGATTAAGAAGGATTCTGGCAAATATCTTCCCAGCGATTGATAGTAGTGAGATGCCTCGATGATTGTTACAGTCTTGGCGATTACCTTTACGTTTATAAAGATGTATAATTGACGCATCCTTGAGATTGTGTGGGATGGTTTCACTCTGCCACATTTGCTGGAAGATCATGTGAAGTTTCTCTATCAGAACTGTACCGCCATCTTTATAGACCTCAACAGGAATTGAATCGGAGCCGGGGGCCTTTCCACTAGAAAGTTGACGAATCGCTTTTTGAGTCTCCTCCAAAGTCGGTATAACATCTAGTGCTTCATTTATAGGAATTTGGGGCAGTCGGTTGATGGCTTCATCGTTAATAGATGATGGCTGGTTCAGAATATTATTAAAGTGTTCGACCCAGCGTTGGAGAATTTTTTCCTTGTCTGTAATTAGTGTTTTTCCATCTGCATTAAGGAGGGGAAATGATCCTGATGATGTTGGACCATAGACCGCTTTGAGTGCATGGTAAAAATTTTTTAAGTCATGGCTGTCAACAAAGCCTTGGAGCTCATCTGCTTTATTACTCAGCCATGAATCCCGCATCTGGCGTAGTTTATGTTGGACGATTCTACGCATGTTGTTGAAAGCGTCTTTCTTGGATGTAGATTTTGGATCATTTAAATATGCTTTATGGAGATTGGTGTTTCTCAGCCATCATCTTCTTTATATCATATGAGTTCTCATCAAACCAGTCATTTTGTTTCTTGATGGAAGGACCCAGGACCTCTGTAGCAGTGTTGTAGATCTGCTCGCTTAGGGCTGTCCAATTTGTTTCCGCACTTTGACCGTCTAACGAGATAGATTTGAGACGGTCTTCTAGGGTGTCAGTGAATGATTGTTTAATTTTTGTCTTCTTTAGTTTGGTAATATCCAGCCTTTTTTGAGTTTTCTTTCCCTGAGGGCGCCTGGCAGGTTGGATACGAATTTTAAGTTTAGACACAATGAGGCGATGATCAGTCCAGCATTCGGCACCACACATGGACTTGGTCACCCGGACATCTTGCCTGTCCTTCTTCCTAACAATTACATAGTCAATTAGGTGCCAATGCTTCGAGCGAGGGTGCATCCAGGAGGTCCTGTTGCGGATAGGAAGTCGAAAAATGGTGTTGGTGACAAGGAGGTTATGTTCTGCGCAAGTCTGGAGGAGAAGAAGTCCATTGCTGTTACAGCGACCCACGCCGTACTTTCCGATAGTGCCATTCCAGGAGATGTTATCTGAGCCTACTCTTGCATTAAAGTCACCAAGAATAATAAGCTTATCTGCTTTGGGAACTGATGCAATGACTGCATGTAGTTCTTCGTAAAACTTATCCTTGACGTCATCCTGGTTTGTCATAGTTGGTGCATACGCGCTAATGATGGTGGCATGTTTCCTTCCATAAAGCAGCAGGATCTTGACCGTCATGAGTCGGTCATTTATTCCCTTTGGGGGCTCCGCTAGCTTGCTGACAATTGCTGTTTTTATTGCAAATCCAACCCCTGCTTCTCGTCTTTCTTCAGTTCCTCTTCCGCTCCAATAGAATGTATAACCTGCACCCTTTTCGCAAAGTTGGCCCTCGCCTGCAAGTCGAGTTTCACTCAGTGCTGCTATGTCAATGTTGTATCTGGCCAGTTCTCTCCCAATCAGGGCAGTTCGCCTCTAGGGTCTGTTTGTGTTAAAGTCTTTGTCGAGTAGAGTGCGCACATTCCATGCGCCTAGAATGAGGATGAAAAATCTGTCCTTTCTTTTTCTTATGTGTCGCCCGCTGAAGTAGGGTACCCACCAACCGCGGTAAGCTGGTTAGGTAATGGTGGAGCAGGAAATGTTTAGGGCACCTTTTCTAGCCCCTTCCTCATGCCATGGAGGTGAGCAGTGCTTTCCTAAAGAGGGCTGCTCAGTCACTCAGGGAGCTGCCGAATCCCACTGCTGCTCCGATCAGTGGAAGACGACCATATGGCCTGAGCCGCCTGTGTGTAGGTCTGCGACTACGACTGCCAGCGCACCCACGCCTGCCGCTTCGCCGCTCGCCCATCGCCACAGGACTTGTTGTGAGTAGATGGATGAGTGGATGAGTGGATGAAAGAGTGACTTGCGCAGTGATTTGGTTTAAAGTGAGGAAGAGTTGCGCAATTCGCCGACCTCACTCTGTCGCCTGGGTCCATCTTAATCCAGTGGCAAGACAAGTCAAGACGACTGGAGATGAAGTCAGGTGCAGTGGATGACCATGGCTTTCTACGTGCCTCGCCATGCTCCTTACGCTCCACAGCGCGTTGCTGGTAATCGCCGTCATGCCCGTTGAACCAACAGGTGGTTTCTTCCGCGCAGTCTACCGAATCCAGTCTTCGCATGCATAGGTAGGCAGACCCTAACTCACCGAAGGTTTATAACCAGTCGGCTACCCTCACCTAGTTTAGCCGGCCTGTCAAAGCCGTTTCCCGGGGGGGGGGGGGGGGCCGCTGTCGCATGCTGACAGCTACGAGGAGCCACAGGTGAGAGCTGAATGCCAGGTTTGGACCAAAGGTGGCCGAGCTGCCCTGAAAAGGGCATGACAGCTCCTTAACCAGAGGTACTACCAATACCTGACATCCCAAACCCCCCTTAACGTGAGAATGTATGACAGCCAGTCACGTCTCATTACTTCTATCAATATTTACTACACACAACAGTAAAATATCAACATGGTGGCAGCGGTGTTTATTTCTACAGAATTCGAACTATTCTGCTGAATACTTGTAACACGTGTGCTGACGTCATAGACTGGTAGGTTTTTGCTTGCATACCATTATTAGACATTTCTTCATGGCAGAACGGCCCATGTTTCGGTTACCACCCTGTCTAGACATAAATAACGCCGAATCAGACACATTTCGTAAATGGAGACGACAGTTAGAACTATACATGCATGCAGCAGAGGTGGCCTCGAAACCTGATTCTGTTCGGGCGGCCATTATCCTACACTGTGCTGGACCTCAAGCTGTTGAAGTTTTTGATCAACTTGCAGAGGAAGGAGACCACTCTAATCCTACTAAAATTCTCGATTTGCTCCAGAACCATTGTAGCTCACGAAGCAATGAAGTATTACATACGTTCAGATTCTGGAACACACCTCTTCAAGAGCCTTTTAATTCTTTTTTGACTGAGCTGAGAACTAAGGCAGATTTGTGCAACTTTAACGACAAGGATCGTATGATAAGAGACAAAATTGTCTTTACTGTCAACAAAAGGTTACAGGAGAAACTCTTGAGAGAAGCTGACCTGGATCTAAAGAAAGCCATTCACATATGCAGAGTCTTTGAGCAAACTGAAAAAGACATAAGTGAGATGAATAATATAGTACAACCTTCTGAAGCAAGGGTTGAAAAGGTACAGAAAAAATCACTCAACCATAAACCTCCCAAGAGAGACACTGGGCATGCTGCTGGTAAAGCCTGTCAAAGTAACACTGACCGTGGGTACTTTGAACCTAGAAAGGAGTGTCACTACTGTGGACAGAAACATCTATTGATTAAGAAAAAGTGTCCTGCATGGGGGAAGTCTTGCTCAAACTGTGGGGGAAGAAACCATTTCAAAGTTAAATGCAAGAAAGTTCATACTGTTCACACAGAGTCAGTGGAAGATTCTGAAGTTCTTCTTAATTGTGTGAAGTCTAGCAAAGCTTGTACATCTGCACAATTCATTGTCAATGGAAAAATGGTAAAATTTCAGCTAGACACAGCAGCTGATGTGAATACAATCTGTCAACGCTTTGTGATGCAAGAACAATTGTTACCCACTAAACAGAGGCTTGTTATGTGGAATGGTACTAAGATGACTCCACTGGGAGAAGTTATATTAACTGCTGAGAATCCTAAGACTGGGACAAAACACAATATAAGGTTTACTGTTGTGAAAAATAGATTCACATGTTTGCTGGGCAACAACACATAGCAGGATCTACAGTTTGTGACAGTCAACACAAACAAATTTATTGCTAAGGTGGCTACTGACAGTTCAGATAATGATCATAACTCTGATAACCATCAAGGTGTCCTGGGTGAAGCTGTGTTGCATATTGATCCTAATATTCGCCCAAAGGCACTGCCGTGCAGAAAAATACCATTTTCACTTAAGAGCAAGGTAAAGTCAGAATTTCAAAATATAATGAACAGAGGTATATTAACACCAGTAGAGGAACCGACTGAATGGGTTAAACAAATGGCTGTTGTTGAAAAGTCTGATGGTTCTTTAAGAATATGCATTGATCCTAGACCCCTGAATGAGGCTTTGCAGAGGGAGCATTACAGATTACCAACTTTGGATGATGTATTGAATGAACTCAACAATGCAAAAATTTTCACAAAGCTGGATATCAAGGAAGCATTCTGGTATATCAAACTTGATGAGAAGTATAGTAAACTTACAACAATGATCACACCTTATGGTAGGTTCAGATGGTCTAGATTACCATTTGGGTTGAATGTAAGCAGTGAAATTTTCCAGAGGCATCTAGCACAAGCTCTTGAAGGTCTTCATGGTTGCATCAATGTTGCTGATGACATAGTTATTGCAGGTTGTGGATCAAACAGACAGCAAGCAATTAAGGACCATGATCTGAAGCTTAAAGCACTGAAACATAGGTGTAAAGAGAAAGGCATTAAACTGAATGACGCTAAAGCTCAAGAGAAGAAAGAAGAAATTACCTTCATGGGTCACCTTATTACTGCTCGAGGTGTTGAACCAGACAAGAAAAAGGTTGAGACAATACTAAACATGCCCGTTCCTAAGGACTGTCATGAGGTTCGCAGATTTTGCGGCATGATACAGTATCTAGCAAAGTTTCTCAACAGTCTTTCAGAAGTTCTTCATCCAATAAGAGAACTTACCCGTAAGGATACTCCCTTTATCTGGTCTGCTGAATGTGAACAAGCTTTCAAGAGAATCAAGAAGCTGATTACTTCTACTCCAGTACTCGCATACTATGATCCTGATGAATCTTTGTGTATTCAAGTTGATAGTAGCAGCTATGGACTCGGGGCTGTCCTCCTATAAAATGGTCATCCAATAGAGTTTGCTTCAAGAGCTCTAACTGAAACTGAACAACGCTGAGCTCAAATTGAGAAGGAACTCTTAGCTGTTGTATATGGTTTGGAACGCTTTGACCAGTACACTTATGGAAGGAAAGTTACAGTCATCAACGACCATAAACCTTTGGCAGCCATCGTTAAGAAACCTCTGAGTCAAATTCCTCGAAGATTTTAGAATTTACTGATGCGCAGCCATCGATATGACTTTGAATTCCAATGGGTACAAGGTTCCGATCTTCTTATAGCCGACACACTGTCCAGAGTTTGTATTCACAATGTCCCATTGGATTCCTTAGCTGATAGAGAGAGCAATGCAGGAGCTGATGCACCTGTAAGATTACCTGAAATACCAGATGTGATGATGGAAAAGATTAAAGCTGAAACTCTCAAAGACAGCGTGCTCCAGAGGTTGAAGTCGACCATTTTGGATGGGTGGCCTAAAAGAAAGTCTGATGTACCAGCTGAGCTTATGCCTTATTTCGACATTCGTGATATGCTGACAACAGAACAAGGCATAATACTTAAAGGAGAGCGTATTCTTATCCCAAAAGCACCGAGGCATGAAATCAAGCAGAAGCTACACGCTGCTCATCTTGCATTTGACAGCATGATGCGCCGGGCCAGAAGTTGTCTGTTTTGGATCGGCATGACGGCTGAGATTCGACAGATAGCTGACAGTTGTCCAGAATGTCAAGAAACGAAGGCAAGGAATACTAAAGAACCTTTAAACCAACACTCAAGAGGTTTATCACCCTGGGAGAAAGTTGGCACTGACATCTTTATTATAGAAGGCCGATATTATTTAGTACTAATTGACTATTTTTTCCAACTTCATTGAAGTAGACTTTCTACCTACAATGACAGCACAGTTAGTCATCAGGAAATTGAAGTCTCATTTTGCTCGTTATGGTGTTCCCAAAGTTATTGTATCTGACCAAGGTACTCAGTTTACGTCTGCACAGTTCAGATCATTTACTGCTAGATGGGGAATACTTCATGTTAAATCAGCACCAGGTCACCATAAAGCCAATGGATTAGCTGAATCTTCTGTGAAACTCATCAAGGGTATGATGAGAAAGACTGTTCAGGACAATACAGATGCATATGAGGCATTACTTGAACTTCGTAATACGCCAAGACAAGGGTTTGATCAAAGTCCAGCAGAAATACTGTTCAACAGGAAACTGCGTACACTGATACCTTCTGCAGTGAAACCCGTTGCATCTCACAGTAGAGTTATTGAAAGTAGAGGCAAGAGAGACAGATCAGTGAAGAAGTATTATGATAAAACTGCTCATGATCTGCCCAAGTTGTCTCACCAGCCAGTCTACTATCAAGACCCTGAACAACCAAACTGGCAACCTGGAAGGATTGATAAGAGGCTCTCTGAAAGATCTTATCTAGTTGAAGGGGAGAATGGAGGTCAATATGTCAGAAACAGAATTCATCTAAGACCTAAAACAACACCTTTCACACCTGATCCCGAGGACCTGGAAATTGATGTCTCCTCTCCAGTTCTACCCGAGCAACAGGTTGTTTTGCCAGACATGGAAAACACTAGTGAAGTGAACATTTCCAATCCTCAAGAAGTTGATCCTTCAACTCCAACTACTTCTAGTCCTGGGAAAGCTGGCAAAGAACATTCTCTCCTACCATCTTGCCCTAAGAGACCTCAAAAAGATCGCAAGAAACCCTCTTGGATGAATGGCTTTGTTCACTCATAAAGAAGGGGGGATGTTGATGTTGTATATATCTGTTTCGATGTTTAGTTTGTTTCCCTTCTTACTACTTCCTGTTTTCTAAGATGGTCGATTAAATATTATGTCGTATGTATCCAGTGCGTTTGCCTTCGTGATTAAACTTCATAACGTGAGAATGTATGACAGCCAGCCACGTCTCATTACTTCTATCAATATTTACTACACACAACAGTAAAATATCAACAAAGACTAAACAGACAAAGTCTACATTTCAGATTGTAGTTTTCACTCGAAATCAACAAAAGTTGACTTAAATGTTTTTTTGTTATGTGGGGAGGGGTATATTTTGGCCCATTGGGGTATATTCTGGTCTAGACCAGCTTATACCAGATGTTTCTGAATTTTAATTTATGGGTTAACTGTTTAGATGTCAGTATCTGTCTCATGTTGTTGAACGTAGTTTTGGCCATACCTATTCTCTTCTTGATTTCTGCTTCAGTACTTCAATAAATAATAATAAGATAAGAGACGATCAAAGGGTTTACTCCAGCTCAAAAGAGTTACCGTTCAGATGGTACCTAATTCGAATCCCGGAGTGCGTATACCTTCTGTTACTTTTCTGGTACTTAGTTTTTAATTGTCCCCACGATGTTTCTATGTTTCTCGCGAGTGCCTGAAACATACCTTTATGTGTGTAATATGTATTTATTTACAATGTTATGGCCGCTGCAAAAAGACCCTCAGAGGAAGACGAGGGTTTGAGACCTCTGTGAAAGGTAGTCGATTATTCATTTGCTAAATTGTGGTTTTCGTCGCAGTTTTTTTTTTTTTTTTTACGTTATGTGGAATCAGATATTGTTGTTAAATATGTAGAGTCAGGGTTACAGCTATATTTAGCCCTTGTATAATCCTCACATGACGTTGATTTAAAATACGCTGAGTCACTTCTAGGACGCTCTCCAAGGAAATACCCCGAGTGTTTAAAAATAGAAATAACAGTAAAGTAGGCCTACTTAATCAATTTATTTTTAAAATGAATCTAGGCCTTACTGTATACTTAAATTTTGATTCTTCATAAGCACTGTTTTATTTCGTTTCTAAAGAATACAATATTGGTTAAAAGGACGCGTTTAGTTCCTACAGGTTTATTTAAGAGGTTTCAACTGGCGCTGACCCAATTTTAGTGAAACGCGACGTCAACATTAGTCATGTGATATAAGTCGTCACTAGCTAAAGGCCTGATTTGTATTTTTAATTCATTAACAGCTTGCTGACCAGAGGAAGCAGACTGAGTAAAATTTCCTTAAAGTAGTAGTCTAAGCCGCCATTGATTAGGATTTCTAGAAGCGCTCAGCATTTTGGAGTTAATATTTTATTCAGGTAATACTCCACTCTGTAACAGTTCTCATGTTTTATTACAATGAATGGATGACTTGGAGCTTTACCAAAACTGTATCCAACTTTTAAAATCTGTCTATATTTAGTAAAAGTCAGTTAATCGATGGTCAGAAGTAAGTAGGCCCTACGTTATCTTTGTAGCAGTTGACTGAAAATTAAAACACATTTCTTCTCTGTTATACCAGTCTGTTATTCACAGCTGAGTAGTATGTTACAAACATCGCACGAGTAATAGGAAATTACCCAAACATCATTATGTTTAAAGTGTACAGGAGGCCTATCTAGTCCAGGTGTTTTCAACCTTTTTTTTTTTAATAATCCTACTTGATAAACTCAAATACTGTACTGCAACGCCAGAGTATGACGTCATAAGACAATAAATAGAATAAGCTTATTCAATTGGAGTATAAAATGGCAATACGAGAAATGAAGTAAAGAATTTTTATATCTCAAGACTAGTGGATTGCAGATGGTCACTTTGAGAGCTCATTTCACGTTTTGGCTTTGTAATATATATATATATATATATATATATATATATATATATATATATATATATATATATATATATATATATATATATATATATATATATATAGGCCTATGCCAGTGCATTACATGAAAGTGGATATCATATTTAGACCGTCTTCTTCTTTGATCCTTAGCCGCCGACCGTCAGAGCAGTCAGTGGCCATCACGCCTAGTGGCGTCTTGTAGGGCAACAACAAATTGATTCCACTTTGCTCGGTCGGTGGCCATCCTTCGTACAGTGCCCCAACTCTGGTTCATTCTTTGCATCTCAGCCTCCACAGTCCTCCGCCAGGTTGTTTTTGGTCGGCCTCTTTTTCGTTTTCCTTCAGGGGTCCAAAGCATAGCTGTTCTTGTGATGGCATTGGGGTCTCTTCTGAGGACATGACCAACCCAGTTCCAGCGTCTGCCAGCTATGATGGTGTGCATGTCCTCTTGCTTGCTACGAGTAAGCAGATCTTGGTTAGTGATGGTATTCGGCCAAAAGATTCGGTGAATTTTTCTTAGGCATGTTGTGTGAAAAGAGGACAATTTCGACATTTCCTTCTCTGTAACTCTCCAGCATTCCGCACCATAGAGAAGCACAGAAAGCACACAGCTCTGACATAATCTTAATTTTGTGCTTGTGCTGTATTGGGAGGACTTCCAGATGTTGTTTAGGATTTAGACCGTACTTGTGTAAAAATTCTTCCTTACATCACCTTATTCACACAGTGTTGAAATGATCAGTATGCTGTCTGTTCCATACAGCTTAATAAAGATTTCAGAGACTCAGTTAAAAAGGGTTAGGAATCCTATGTCTAAACCCTTTTATATTTTATCAACCCACATTGAGTTTCCTTTACAACTAGGCATAACCTTACCATACTTTAAAAAACTGACCCTTTAACTTTAAAACTATATGACAACTAAATGTCTCAGAAAATTCTTCACATTAAACATGGGAAACTCCGCATCCTGTAAGAGTTAAATTTTAATTATACTGTTTCACTATTAATTAAACTTTAAACATTTTGTTTCAGATAAATATGGCAACTGTGTATCCCACCAGCCAACCGAGTGCCCCATCCCCACCTTATGACAGTGCTTATCCACCACCCCCACCTGCTGGTTACTATGGAGCACCTCCTCCTCAGGCATATGGCCCTCCTCCACCTCCACCTCAGGCATATGGCCCTCCTCCTCAGGGCTATGGTGGTTATGGTCAGCCCCATTACCCTCCTGGAGGGCATGCTTACCCGAAGCAACAATACGGCTATGGCAACCCTGGAGTTTATCAGCAGCAACCCCCAGCACAACAAGTGTGAGTATACTTCAGTAGACTAATCTAGCGGCTTGTTAGATAAAAATGTTTATCTTTAATCCGATATAAGTGCTTATTTCTCATTTAGCAACGATGGCTTCCACTATTTGTAGAATTGATTTCCTAACAGTTACACATTTGTCATCTTGAGTGTTCTAATATTAATGGCTTGTTTCCATATTTGCCTCAGTGTTTAGTCATCACGTCTGTTAAAAATATTTGAACCCATCTTCTTGTTTGTATTGTCCAACCGTTTTTTGTTTTTTTTCAGTTTAAAAAAAAAAAAAAGAATAAGACGCTAAAAGACTTCCTAAATGTAAGTAAATAAATAATGGAGCTGCTGTAAAACTGGTAAAGAAAGTAATATATCATTTTTTTTTAAATAAAGAAGATGGTATGGAGTCAGTTTTACAAATGGACGATGCAGTAGAAACGCTAGATGTTTTGGAGTTAACCCTTCATCAGCCACAGTTACAAACAGATGACAAAGGCAAAAAATGTAGACAGATTAAGAGAAAAAGGCAATGGACACTGCAAACGTATAAAAAAAAAAGAGATTAACAAATAAAAGAAAAGATGAAATGAGCGATACAGATAGATGAAAAAAATAGCACAGGTGACACTATGAAAAAGTACAACAAATAAGCAAATAAAATTATGGAACAAGAAAGAATGAATTATCAATTCAAAAGATTCAACAGACAATAAAAATTCAAAAGAGAAAGTGAAATAGCGAAACAAATAAATAGTCCTGACATGAGATGAGAATAAAAAATTCTCTTGAGTCGTAGAGCTGCAAAACTCCTTTCCTCCAGTTGCGATAGCTTTGCATCTGTACAGAGTCTGCCAGCTGCATTTATGGCCTCATACGCCTGAAAGAGCAAAAAAAGAAAAATTAATAAATAAATGCTTTATCTCTGAACCATGTGTGGGTGAATATGCATTTATAATAGTTCCATAATCTTCTCCATCTTTTCATATACACATACAATATCTCATACTTGGACAGGATGACAGTTGCCTTGCACTGAGCCATAATTTATAATATGAAACCTGAAAAGAAAAAGACTGTGGAGTTATCTTTGTAAAACAATGAAAGGAAAAAAACATGAAAAGTCTGTCATACAGATAATAAAACCTGCTAAAAAGAAATGAACGCAAACATGTAATTTATGTGGCATTCTTAGACTTAAAAAAATGTTCGTATTAACGGTAGAGGGGAAGTAACCATTAAAAGGATCCGCAGGTTAGTTTTAATAGTTTCTTTTCCTGTTTGATGAATGCATTCACTTTATTTTAGCTGCTCTGATTAGTACAGGGCTTCTTAAATTTTTTTAGTCCCTGGACTCCTTTGACTGTCCAGTAAAAGCTAAGGACCCCTTCTTGGAAAAAATATACATAAAAGCATAATTAAAAATTTTTCATTTTAAATTGTATGTAGTGCATGAACCCCTAGAATCCATGCCACAGGTTAAGACCCCTGGATTAGTGAGTTTTTTTGCTCAGACGTGATGTGCTGGTAGCAACCAAATAATAATGATTATCTACAAATGTAGCTTTACACAATGCAGTATTACAGTATATAGGCACTTCTCCATAATTCTAGCTGAAAGTAAATTGCAAAAATTCTTTGTAATTTACAATCACCGTAATTGGAACAATTTTAAATCAAGTTCATTAATTTTAATACAGTATCATTAAATTGTAAATAAAATTCAGAGATAGCAGGCACAATCACCAAAGTTTAAATAACATTCCAGAAATTGAAAAATGTTACACATGAAACCATTTTTACCCCTCAGCATAAAAAATGGTCCTCTAGTTTTATGGTACCTAGAACTATTGAGGTTGTTGCGGCATACAAGAAGCCAACGGACACAAGGAGAAGAGAACTGGAGATGTACATGAAGGGGATTTGTTGTTGTTGTTGTTCAACTAGGGCTGCACTCTTTTGCAGCCAAAACCAAGTTGAAGACTCCTTTGTATTATCTGCACTGTAGATCTAGGCTTTCCTGTTGCTTTTCTGCCATTCCGAAACGTGCTGAGTTGAAGTCATGAGCTCCAGTTTCTGTAGCTTGACGCATTTAAAAGACTGTCACCTCTGGTTCCAAGCTAGGAGTAAGAAGTGTGTGGTATACTGTGCATTCCCCGCCATCCAAGGGGGCTCTCCAACTATGCAGAATTGTCATGTCCTGCACAGAGCCACTTCTCAGCTCCCCCTGCCTATCACTGGGTCCATTCACCCAAAGAATCACATCTGGGGCTCAAGTGACTTCTCCAAGCTTAGTGTGGGGATAAAGAAGACATCGAAAGTCCTTGACCTGATGGCATGGGACAGGAAGGCCAATGCTCCTTGAGGAGCTGAAATACAAGAAGCACAGGGGGCATAACTGACAACATGATTGACAACATAATTATGACATAATTAAAGAAGTACAGTAAAACTGAGTTACAACGCAAAAGTTCTTACTTACTTAGTCGTTCCCCTTCTACCGTGAGGTGTAGAGGTTTGGAAGAGAGAGCGCCAGACTATCCTATCGGCTGTCTTCCTCCTGGCCTGGTTTTAATTCTAGTCCTCGGTCCTTCAAAGATTGTCTAATGTTGTCCTCCCAGCGGACTCTGGGTAGTCCTGGGGGTCTGGATCCCTGGCTCTTTGTTTCCCATGCTTGTCGTGGTAGCCGATCTTCTCCCATTCTGCAGACATGGCCAAACCATCTTAGTTGGGTTTGTTCTACTTGGGTCTGCAGGGGGTGGGATTTTAGGCCTTAATGTATCGTCTGGTTGTGGACCATGTCTCTTCTTGTTACTTCAACCACCTTCCTCAGATACCTCATTTCTGAGGTTTGGATCTGGCTTTTGTGGGTTGTAGTCATTACCCATGACTCACATCCATATGTCAAGACTGGGACATAGGTGGAGCGGTATACAGCCATCTTCGTGAGTCTGTAAATATCGTAACAGCTTCTGGTGGGTTATCTTCGATTATTTCTAAACTTTTAAGAATTGCTACCATCTCTGCGGTAAAAATCGAAGCCCCTTCAGTTACACTGTAGCTCTTTTTTATTCCTCATTGTGGTATTACAACTCTGGCACCTAGTTGCCCACTATCACCCTTGGATCCATCAGTGTAGACGGCCAGACTTTGTTTAGTTAGTTGATCTATGAACCTTCTACTTATCATTTTGGCTTCCTTATCTTCTATGTTTTGTTTGATATTTTCAGTAAGTGAGTAGTCTATGATTGGTGTTTTTAGTTCCCAGGGTGGTATTTTGCTTCTATATTTATTATTATTTTTAATTGTGTTTGATAGTTCTTTGAGCTGCGTTAGATCTTCTATAGTTCTCCACCCTGTTGGATATCTATCTTTGTTTAAGGGGACGTCCCATACACTTGGTTGGTTTTTGACAAATGCTTTATGTGCTGGGTGGGTCACTTCTTGTGCTACTTTACTCCAATAATTTAATCTTAGTTCTTTCCGTCTTAGACCAAGGGGTGGTATGCCAAGAGCTACTTCTAGCGCTTCTACTGGTGTTGATATAAATGCACCTGTAATGGTTCTCATGGCTGCATTTTGAATCCTGTCCAGTTTTGCTTTGTTAGAAGCTGCAGCTGAGTCATAGACTATGCTGGCATAATCCAGTTTCCCCCTGATGAAAGACTTGTAGAACATAAGCATTATTTTATTGCTGGCCCCCCATCCATTACGTTTTACTATCCTTAGTATATTTAGGGGTCCCCTACAGCTTTCTACTAAATTGTCTATATGATTATTATAATTTAGTTGTTTATCTAAAGTTATGCCCAGAAATCTTGTTGTTAAGGATGTACATATTTTCTGACCTTTAATGGTTATATTGATTTTGTTATTTTTTTTTTAATTTTTCTGTGCTGAATATTACCTACTGTTTTGTTTACATTAATTTGGAAGCCCCAACTTTTCATCCACTCTGAAACTTTGTCTATTTATTTTTGAAGTTTTGGGTAAACATGATCCAAGTTTTTTCCAGATCGCCAAATGGCACAGTCATCTGCAAATTGTCATACTGCATTCTTTATGTCATTAAATTCATGACTCACTATCATCACTACAAGCACTAGAACACCCAGGTAAATGTAGCCGGCCAGACATAAAGGAAGAAATTCTAGCAATTAATACATCACTAGGGAACAGAGGATGTAGTGTGAGGCTAGTGTGGGTTCCAGCACACATAGGTATTGCTGGTAACGAGTTGGCAGATCAGAACGCCAAGAATGGAAGAATAAGTAAAAACAATATAAGAGCAGGACTGGGAAGGTCGGAGATCAAGAGCCAAGTGAAGATAACTATAAACGAGGAATGGAAGACAACATGGTAGAAAAGGCAGACACGCGTTCAAACTGCTGAAAGAACCAACGAGGACGTGCCAGGTCAGAGAAGAATTAAAGATACCATCAAACAAAAAAATGTGGCGTCTCCGTCTCGGTGCAGCATACTTTATGATAGAAGAACCACATTGCCAAGAATGTCAGGAAGAGAATGACATAGACCACTACCTGATCCACTGTAAAAAGTATGAACAACAAAGGCTTGCATTAAAAACTTACTATAGAAATCACAATATAGACTTCACAGGGGATAAGGTTTTAAGTATAGATGCCCCAAGAGATGCCCGATCAATACTTAAAAGATATATACATAAAACAAAGGAAAACATATAAGGTTAGTAACAAAAAAAAACAAAAACACAAAATAAAAAAAAATAAAAAAACAACTCAAAAAGAACAAATACTAATACAAAGTTAAACCAAGTGTAAAGGACAATAGTTATCAAGAAACAATACAAAAGAGAAAATAAAATGGACAAATACTAATATAAATTAAAATCAGCAACTGCTAAAGACAATAGCTATTAAAATTGAATACAAAATTTAAAAAAATAAAATGACACTAAATACCCCAATTATAACCAAATTTCAGGTTGAACAGGGTAGACCAAGATGGAACGAGAAGAGGCAATAATGGTCAGCTGTTAAGTGCCCGCTCTACACCCATCACCTCATCAAAACAACAACAACAACAGCCATCTTAGTTTTCTTACCAACCTCTCTCTTGCTGAGGAATCCTTGATTTATGGCCTGAACAAGTCTCCCAGCTGCTGCTTTTCAAGTGGCCAACTTTTCTTTGATGCCTCCCTTTCGGTCTATAATAGCTCCGAGGTATTTAAAGTGGTCGACCTGCTCCAGGACCTGTTCTCCCACCTTAATCTGATGTCTTCTTTCTTCTCGTGATATCACCATGGATTTTGTTTTCGAGCTGCTTATGACCATCCCTCTCTTCTCCAGCTCTTCCTTCCAGACTTGCAGGTTGGATTGGAGATGTGCCTCTGATTTAGCAATCAGGGCAACATCATCAGCAAATGCCAGCTCTGAAATACAGACCTGTCTCATCTTCCAGTACCCCACTGAATACTTTCTTGTTCTCTCCTTACATGCCTTGATGACATCGTCCATGACGAGTATGAAAAGATAAGGTGACAAGATATCACCTTGTCTTACACCAGTGGTGGTCCTGAACTCTTCTGACTTATGGTTTGCTGACCTCACATAATTTCTGCAAGACTTGTAGAAGCTCTGTATAGCATGAATCGGGGGTGCTGGAATGTTCTTCTTGCCAAACAGTCCCAAAGTGTGCCCCAGGGGACCCTGTCAAACGCCTTTTCCATATCTATGAAACAAAGATGGATCTCACTCTTATACTCAAGGGCCTTTTCACTCGGCTGTCTGAGTGTGAAGATTAGGTCTTGAGTACTTTGGTTTGCTCAGAATCTGCACTGGACCTCATCCAATTGTGGCTCAGCTAGGCATCGGAGTCTCTTCTCTAGGATTCTAGAGTAGATTTTACCAGGGATACCGAGAAGGGATATGCCTCTATGGTTTCCACATTGTCAATTGTCACCCTTTTTGAAAATTGGTGTTATGATGACAATCTCCCAATCCTTTGGTATGGTCTTGTTGCACCACGTTGCCTGTAGGACCCTTAAGAGTAATAGGTCGCCTGATGCTCCCATATACTTAACCATTTCTGGTGTTATACCATCATGCCCTGCTGCTTTGCCCATCTTGATTTTCTCCAGTGCTGCCTTCAGTTCTTCCATCTTTGTCATCTTCACCATCATTGGTTTTCTCTTCTATGCTAGTGGTTATCATTTCTGATGCTTCACCATGCTCACCATCCAGGAGTTCTGAGAAATATTCTTTCCATCTTTCCATTACTTCCTTCGGGGCAGTAAGCAATTTGCCTTGCTTGTCTTTTATAAATTTGAGAGGGCATTGTTTTTCCTTCCTCATGTTCTTTAGGGTATTGTAGAACAATTTCTGGTTTTCTTGTGCATCTCTGCTGCTAGCACCTTGTCCTTTACTTCTGTTCTGAGTGTCACATATTCTCTATATTTCTCCATTTGTCCTGTTGTGTTTTTAGCTCCTAAGTATTGTTTCCATGCCATTTTCTTCTCTCTTATTTTCTCTTTGACTTCCTCTGTCCACCAAGGTGTCCTCTTTCTCTTGTTCCCAAGTCGGACTTCACCACATGCTTCTGCAGCAGCTGTCTTTATGATGTCCTTGAATTTAAGCCAGAGGGTTTCCAAGTCATCAGGTTGTTCTTCTGTGTTGCTCACCGCTGCAGCAATAAGCCCCTGATATCTGGTCTTAATTTCTGGCTCTCTCAGCTTGTAGGTCTTAATGCTCATTTCTCCCGTTCGTTTACTTAGTTTCTTGCGTGATGTTGGGCAGTTCCTAGGCTGAGCAACTCTTTCAGTTGTTCTTTTGATTGTAAGCAGGCAGTGATCACTTCCAATCTCTGGCCCCCTCCAGACTCTAGCATCCCGGACATATTTGAATGAGCTCCTCCTAACAATGGCATAGTCGATCACTGACTTCTCATTCTTTGTTGGTTCACATCTAGTGTATGCATGTATGCGCTTATGGGGGAACTTTGTGTTTGTAATGATCAGATTCTGCTCACTGCAGAATCTAAGGAGTCACTTTCCATTGTCATTGAGAGTATCTTCTCCATATCTTCCGATAACTCCACCGATCTAGCATGGTCATTTCCAACTCTGGCATTGAAATCTCCGAGCATGATAATTTCATCTAGGCAGTCATCCACTGTCATTTGAAGGAGCTCGAAGAATTCCTCCTTGACCTCTGCTCTCTCATCCTCATTTGACCCATACTCTATGACCAGGTTGACTATGGTTTCTCCTTCTTTTAGTTTTACAACCATAATGCGCTCCGAGACAAAGTTTCATCCTTAGATACTATCTTTTTGGTTTTTGGCCACAATGCAACCCACGTCCCCTTTAGCTCTTTCAGATGTGGGTACACCACTGTAGAGCAGCGTGTTGCCATCGAGATCTATGACTCCTTGTCCTTTTTTCTTTGTTTCCGTTATAGCCAGGATTTCTAGTTTTGCTTTCCTCATCTCTTCCACCAGCTCCTCTTCTTTCCCATTTATACTTCTTGTGTTCCAAGTTCCATAAGTCGTAGTCCGTTCCAGTTCGTCACCTTTAGAATCAGTCCGGTTTTCTCTCTTGTAGTTCTCGTAATCATGATTTAAAGCAAACAGGTGATTAGCCTGTTGTGCCTTTGCATGGTGGAGGGGCTGCCTCCTTACGGCCTCCATGCAGGCCGCCCTCCTCTGTTTTCAGCCGGGCTTGGGACCAGGCTAGGCGGAGTTGTTATGAAAGTTCAACTGTCTGAATTGTTAAAAGGCTGTCAAAACAAGGAAGAAGGAAGAGCCACCTAAGTGAGATGAATGAATTCATTTAAGATGTATATGCTGCATTATTTAAATTTGTCATTCAGTCAGTCATTACCTTTCAGCTACATATGGAACACAAGTCATCAACAAAAATGTGTCAAGTCTTCTTATCCTGAGCCATTTTTTCCATGTTTTCTTTAAGCCCCTTTCTTGTCTGTCTCCAGTGTGTTTTTTGGTTGCGTCACTATTTCTGTTTTTCTGGAGATTCCAGAACAGAGACTGCCTTGTAATGCTATCAGCTGGTTTTATTTATATGTGTGTTATCCAATACCAGCGTGTTCTTGTCACTTGTTGTTCCATTGATGCTTGCCTGATTCCACCAGCTTCATATTAGTGATCTTGTCATACTGTTTAAATTTTTCTATTCAGCGCAAGCACTCATTTATCAAAGTCTATGTCATGTAATTTTTGGCAGTCATTAATTATGAAGCAGTAACTTTCTTATGCCCAGTGTAGTTCTCAAGAGATTACTGCACCCCCGGGCATGTCATATGAGGTAAGTAATGTGAGACTGTGCATAGGGCTGTCATCTTCATCATGTAAAACAAATTACCACAGCAGTGACAGCTAGAAGAATGTATGAATGTTTGGTTCAGGTTTCTATCAAGGGGACCAGCTGCAATGGTAGCTCCATGCTTCATAAGGAGTGCAAAGAAAAATGATGATGAACTTTGTTATTAATTACTTCAACATTTCATTATCCACTTTTATTTTCCAACAGAGTGTATGTACAGGAAAGACACAGAGGCCGTGACACTTCTACAGAAACCTGTTGCATCCTGGCATTATGCAGCGCACTCTTGTGTTGTTGTTTATGGGATTAAGGATGTTCTTCTGAATGGATACACATGTATTTTGTTCATTAAAACATGTTGACATGATGTGTATTTTTATGAGATAAAACATGTTGACATATGTGCTTTTATGAGATCAAATATGTTGAGATGAAATCTGGTTGTGTTTCCACTTTAATGTGACTCCACTGATTTCCAATATTATATTTTGTAAAAACTTTCATATAATTTACGCACAAGAATCTGAATGTGAGAAATTAACTTGCAAGCATATTCTGTTGTTTGATATTATTGGATTACTGTTGACATGATTTGACTAATTTATCTATAGAAACAGGTGAAATATCTAAAACTCTTATTTCTGTTCATAGTCAGTTGTGAGAGGTAATAGCAATGGACTTAATGATACTGTTGTTTTCCACAAATTAGAAAGAAAAACAAGAGTTATACTGATCAATCTCTCTGTTATAAATGATATTGTTACTGCCTCTCCATTTCCATCCTTTGGTGATCATGTCTCTCCATATCTATGAAACAAATCATTTTAGTCTAGACACAGGACATACAATTATTAGGACAGTTGGTTAGAATGCAAACAGACCAACTAGTGGTCCAGCCTTTCAGCTCTAGAATAGAGAATCATTTTTTAAAAAGTGGACTGCTCGGAGTTGAGCAGTATATAAAATAACTGGCCAACTCATCCTGGAGGCCACAGAGATTGGTTTTACTGAGGAATGGACAGCTAAAACGAGTAATGAGGCTGTCCTGAAATAAGCTTATTTGCAAAGAAAATGAACTGCTCACTTTAGAAGGAAGCAGTCCACTTTTTATGGACATGTTTTGTGAAGAAGAAAGATGAAATATATTTTGATAAAAGTAAAGACAAATGGAGATAGGATGACAAAAAAGAGAAGATACTTGACAGTTTGGTGTCGTCAGATGGCAAGAAGTCAACAACATAAGTGATAAACAACAGTGGGGGCAGGAAGTCAACAACATAAGTGATAAACAACAATGGGGGCAGGAAGTCAACAACATAAGTGATAAACAACAGTGGGGGCAAGAAGTCAACAACATAAGTGATAAACAACAGTGGGGGCAGGAAGTTATAGAGAGACAAGCATATCTATGCCAGAGGGCGTGGTATTTGATGAACAAGAATGATAGATTTACCGTAGTAATGTGGACATATGAAGAAAAAAAGGGCCTTGGTAATAAACAAGGCACACAGAGAGGATTTTCAGAGTGTATACGCAATGGAGCAGTTAGTAGCTAACACCTCTCACGTTTTGTGCTAATTTTTATTTCTCTGTTGAGTATTTTTATACTTTATAAAGATACTGCCTAATGCATGAGTTCCATTATTTATTTAATTCCCTGATTATCTATGTTGATAATGTACATTTTTTATTTGTTTCTGCTGGGTAATCTTTACATTGTTTTCTTTAAGTTTATCTTCACACTGCAAACTTTTTTTTTTGTTTGTTTAATACCTCTACACCTCACGGTAGAAGGGGAACGACTAAGTAAGTAGTTATTTGTTTAATAGGGAAAAAATATCTTCTTCAGTCTCTGATGGATTATAATTTCAGCTAATGGGGAGAAAATATCTTGTTCGGTTTCTGATGGATTATAATTTCAGCTAATAGGGAAAAATATCTTGTTCAGTCTCAGGTGGATTATAATTTTAGCTAATAGGGAAAAATCTTGTTCAGTCTATGATGGATTATAATTTCAGCCAATAGGGAAAAAAATATCTTGTTCAGTCTATAATGGATTATAATTTCAGCTATTTTACTTTTCGAGATTTTACAGACACAATGCAGATGCTTTATCATTACATTAAGAAGTGTGGGTCATCTGCACGTAACATGTTGTTTTTTTTTTACCCCCATGGGGCTTTTAAAACTTCCTGTGTGATTTAGTCCACATAGGTGATGAACAGTGGTGGTGACAGATGTCAGCCCTTTTGTTTTCTGGAACCATTCTCTAGCACTTTAGCTGTATTTAGTGATTTATGATATTGCTTAGCAGCTGTCCCTGTATTCATTGTTACATTATATTAGTTCTACAATTTGCCCATAATTTTTTTAAATTACTCTCTCTTGATCAACAAAGGTGGTACTCATTTGCCACTGACATGACATCATGTCACCTGTCCCTGTTGTGTCTTCTTGTAAATATGACATCTCTACAGTCTTTTTTCCTGTCCTCAGTCTAAATTGTTTGTTCGTTATTAAACTAATTATTCTTCTTGTCTCGTTTTACTCTCTATAGAAGATAATGACATCACTGCAACTGGTCCTCTTGCAGGAAGCCTGCACCAAAACATTCATGTGCTCTAGTAATGGTGGTCTCTGTAGCAGCATGTTTTACTTGTTGAAGTGGCCAGCCCCATACACAACCTTACATTAGTTGCCTCGTATGACATACCTGTGGGAGTAGTTGTTCTGTTCTTTTATTTTCTTCTCAGATGCCTCCATAAACGACACGGGCCTTATTAAAACTAATATTTGTTTTATTTTCTTTTCTATGTATAATGTACAGTCTTTCAATATGGTTTACCAGAAAAATGCCAGTATATTTCATGTAATGCCTTGTTACATTTATTATTAACTTTGCCACACCTCTGATGATGTCAATTCTGTCCATATGCTGTTTATTATGATCATTGAGTTTACAGCAGCTGTAGTCTGAATGAAAAGAATCACATATGTGGAAACTGTGGCTGATGACTGATCCAGAGTAATCGGATCTGAGTAAACATTTGACTGATGACTGATCCAGAGTAATCAGATCTGAGTAAAAATTTAACTGATAACCAGAAGTGTCATTTTTGAGTAATAGCAGAACAGAAGTAGTGACAAGATATATTTGTGACTATTTTATCAGACAAATATCAGGATTGAAATTATGTTGTTTCATACAAGTTTCTGATACATTTATATGGTATACAAGTGATTGAAAAGTCACTTTTTATTTTTCAGGAGTTGTTTCTTCGTTCCAGTCCAGCTAAATTATATGAAACAAACGTCAAGATAAATGGAATGGAATACCATTTTCTTACATAAAATGTTATGCTGCATTAACATTACAGCTCTGCATGAGATTGACATGTTAAACATATGATTCCATAACAGGCAACAATTTTGCTTGTCTATTGTAAATTCGCTTATAGGCCATGTTAGATTTTTTTTACTTTGTTTCAGGGAGACAACAATTAAAAATAAAACTTGTGAGTCAAATTACAGTTATTACTCCTTGTTTTGGCACTTGTTTCATGTACCAATAGATACAAATGAGGATACAAACATTTACAAATAGGAAGGGACTTTTCAATCACCCTCTATGTGGGTAAATGGAAGCTTACATACGGGGTAAATGGAAGCTTACATAGGGAGACATATGCACTTAAAAATTGTATGACCCTGTGAAGAAAGCTGCATTTTAAAAATCTTTATTATCCCATTATAACTGAATATTTAACACATTAACTACCGCGAGCCGGTGGGACTGGCTTTTGAAATCCTATCATTTGGACCGCGAGCCGCTCAGAGCGTCAATCTAATTTTAGTAATAAAACGAATGAAAAATGTACTGAAACACTTTCTGATCTGGTTTGAGATTTTAAGTTGCCACCGGAAAACAAATTCCCAAAGCATGGTTGTTGTAGAACACTGGAAAATTGATATTATGTTCATATTTTTCAGCGTTTTGGGTTAGTTACCAAATCGTGTAAAACTGTTTACCGTGGCAACTAGTGATAGGACCACACAAAATGCGTGTACATCTCGTCTAACGGCTGAATAGGCTAGAAACTTGTTTCAACAATTGACTGATAGATCTAGCGACGAGGACAACAGTGAAAATGGTGTGCACATTGTTTGAAATAGTGATTTTGATAGAGATGACGCGCAAGCAGTTATAATTGTGAAAATATTGCAAGTCCTCTGCCATCGGACAGCCGTTAAATAGCAACAACCTCTATTAGAGTTACAAATGGTGCTTATTGTAATAGTACATTCATTTATCTTTAAAATGACGTGTAATGCATAAAAATCTGTAAACAATTATGAAAACTACAGCTTACTTTGTGCACACACCTACAGGATGAAGATGGGAAAACATTTTATTTGGCGACAGTGTGTTTTTCAATTCGGTGGTTAATGTGTTAAGTAGTTTATGGTCTGTAAACGTTGAACATAGCTGTGTTTTACCAGACCTTGAAAGGGAAGTAAAGAATATTGACAGTGGACACCACCGCACATGTTGTAAAAGTTTTCTGGTTCAGTGATGAAAGTTATTGCTTGAATTCCCTGTTTTTGTTGCAATATGGGACAGCTTAGTGCAGTACCTTCCTTTTTAAAAAAAAAGAAGAGAAATGTGACTTGTACCTGAAAAAATATTGTCTGTTATTTCAAACAGCTGAGGGTCTGCCAATGCTGATGTATATCTGTGAATGAGAGATAGATGGTTGATGGAAGAAACTAAAATGTACTTGAGAGCGAGACTTAGAGAATGAAGGAGTGAATTACTTAGCTGAGATATATTTATTCAGTTTTTCATTTTATATATTTTTAATTTGATAAATGAAAAATAAGCTACTTTGAATTTTACTGTAATTTATATAAAGATCTTTATATTTTTTCTTAAACTGCTCTAATCTTTTATACTATATAATATATATATATATATAAATATATATATATATATATATATATATATATATATATATATATATATATATATATATATATATATATATATATACCCTTCAAAAAAAGTTAAGGACCATTTTTTATTAAGGGTGCAAAGTGAAATGAAAATGAACAATAAAAACACAGCACATCAAAATATAACATGACAAGCTTATCAGTGACAATCAACACTATTTTCATGCAAGCCTCTGAGCCACATTTCGGACAGTAAGACCTTCCTGCAACCACGCAATGGCTCTTCCTTTATCCACAACACTCAGCTTTCGTCGTTGAGGCATATTGTTGTGCAATGGTTATGCAGCACTTGTGTTGCTTATAAAGACAATTTTGTGAGTACAGCTCAAGACCAACACTATAGTCTCCCACATGCATCACGCATTTTTGGAATAGCAGGTGTTTTTTTCAAGCTCAGACATCATTAAAAACACCCACATTTTGGCGTCTCAGCAGCATTTTTTCAGCGTGCTTGCTGAGCTGAACACTAGCCACACGGTATGCTGGTGGCCCACGCAGCACGTGTTGAATGTTTGTTGTTCGAGAAAAATCAATGTCAGATTAATTGCTAATGAAATATAATTTTTATAATTTTTATTATTTTTGGGTCATTTTCACCTACTGGTCCTTAACTTCTTTTGAAGGGTATGTATAGGTATATATATAGGTATATATAGATAGATATATATATGTGTATATATTATATACTCTGGGGCTTACAGGATCTCACTTTGTCATTGTCAGACTTAGAACATGCACATTCCACACAGATGTACCATGTTGTATCCCTCCATCTTTTAATGGTACTGTGTTTTAATCATGATCACATGTTGCTATTCTGTGATTTTACTAATTGACCACTTATAGCAATTTTGACAGTGCACTGAACACCCACAAATTTTAATCAGATTTATTTGCACATGTTTTATCACTTTAAAAACATTTCTAAAAGTTCTCTATAGCATGCCCAGCTGCCCGTTGTTCCCCGTGTAAGGGGGACACATTTTTGAAAACATTTATACCATTGTCTCAGGGTACATTTTAAATAAGTGGTTTTTTTTTTAAGGATGCATTGTCTCATAATGTTGAAAGTGCCCTGTTCAGCCTAGACACAATTTCCATGAGTTATATTAAGCATGTGTCCAAATATAAAAGACTTTGTGTAAATTATATTTGTGGTGGAGTTGTTTATACTAAAGTAAATAAAAACAGTTTTTGTTGCAATAACTGTATATATTTTTTTGTGTGGACATCTTTAAGAAAAACATTATGATTTCTTGTTTTAAAATGTAATAAACTTTAGACAAAAGAATATAACCCGACTTCTTCTGTGACTTCAAACCTAGTTTCCACCATGACAAATGGTTCATTTTTCCAGACAATAAGCAAGTCTATTTATTATGACAGTAACTGCCCTTTGATGCCAGTTTTAGCAACTTGCTAAGCTAAATTTTTTTTGGAAGTGTTTTATTTCTTTCCTTCATACTGGAAAATAGGAATACGTGATTTGGACTTTTAAGTATTTTTATGCTTAAATGTTTTGGAACAAATAATGGTATTTAACTTGTCTCAGATGTAAATCACCAAATTTCATCAACTTACTTTTTTAGATCAGAAGAGGAGTAACAAATAGACTTAGTGTCCCACAAAAGGAAAACTAGCAGCGGCGGGATACCTGGAAAAGTAAATGAACAATACAAATAAATTAGTATATTGCAGGCACTTATAAGAAATAAAGAAGTAGAAAACTAGACCACAGAAGTGATAGGCTTATCATGGACTCGAACCCAGGACCATTCGAATGGCACCATCGCCTTACTACGGGAGTGAATCGTGACTGACCCCACTGCCATTTAGGCACCATAAAAATAGTGCTTCATGGGCAGTGGACATTAGCACGACCGCCCAACGTAACTGCAGATTTTCAGACCAAGGAATGAACCAGACTATACAAGTAATCACTTATATAGCCTTCCTGTTATCCCCAGGTAATTTTTCCAACCAACTAACTATAATTCACTTACACTAGTCAACAACCAAAATGTACCAGAAATGAAAATAGCTGATCTTAACTAATCTTGGTGTGCTGAAAACGAAAATGACATTAAAAAATGTTGATTGGCTCTAGTTTTCAAGATATATGCTACTAGTTTATTTCATTACGGTCATTTTATATATATGACGCAACTGTTGTGGGCGATTGCATAATTTTTTCTAATGACCAATAAAAATGTAACTAGAAGTTGATGATGCAATCCTACCTATGATTACATCACCTTTGTGTATAAATATCTTATCTCTGATAAAATTTGGAGAGAGCCCACTGATCATCTCAACAACTGTTACTTTTGCATGGTCCCTCCAATTGGGAAAGGCATATCAAAGAAGAAAAAATGGACTCTGGAATATCCAAACGTCCCCTCTGCAATACGTCCGGTGCCACAAGGCGATGACCTACCAGTTCCCAAAGTGCCAGAATCATTTTCAGCTGCTTCCACTGATGAAGACGAGGACATTGGTGGTCCTGAACCATCAACCTCAAGCGACCCAGATTTTGAGCAAACTACATCCACTAAATCACACTTAATAACCCAAGGTGAACTGAATGATCTTGTAAGAGATCTGAATTTACCGAAAAACAAGGCGGAGCTTTTGGGTTCCAGACTGCAACAGTGGAATCTCCTGGCAGAAGATGTTACAATTTCTGTGAATAGGAACCGCCAGAAGCCGCTTATTATATTCTTTTTCAAAGAGGGTGACCTTTCTGCGTGCCACATTTCTGGTTTAATGGCAGCCCTCAAAATCAATTACATACCGGAAGAGTGGAGGCTTTTCATTGATTCATCCAAGACGAGTCTTAAAACTGTTTTGTTGAATAATGGTAATGTGTTACCGTCAATTCCAGTTGGTCACGCAGTTCATATGAAAGAAACTTATGAAAACATTAAGCAGCTTTTGAAGTGTATAAACTACGATCATCATCTTTGGTCACTTTGCGTTGACTTAAAAGTGGTCGCTCTTTTGCTTGGACTACTCTGTGAGTGGGATAGCCGTGCACGAAGTGACCATTACATCAGAAGACATTGGCCAATCAGGCAGTCATTGCAGCCTGGCAGTAAGAACGTTGAGAACCCAGCACTTGTCGACACCAGCAAGATTTTGTTGCCACCCTTGCACATTAAGCTGGGTCTCATGAAAAACTTTGTCAAGGCGATGGAGAAAACAGATGAGGCTTTCAAATACCTCATCAGAAAATTTCCAAGACTGAGTGAAGCTAAAATAAGAGAGGGAGTATTTGTTGGTCCGCAAATTCGAAAACTTCTTCATGATGACGAGTTTCTTTGCGTGTTGCATGGCAAGGAAAAAGCAGCATGGCTAGTATTTAAGTCAGGGGTGGACAATTTTCTTGGAAACAACAGATTTGATAATTACAATGAAATTGTAGAAAATCTCCTTCTGAAGTATAAGAGTCTTGGCTGCAACATGTCTTTGAAAATACATTTTCTGGATTCTCATCTGGATTTCTTTACATCAAACTGTGGAGCGGTGAGTGATGAGCATGGTGAACGATTTCACCAGGACATTGCTGCTATGGAGACAAGGTATCAAGGCAATTGGAGCCCTTCAATGCTTGCTGATTACTGTTGGACTGTGACAAGAGACACCTCATCGATTGACTACAAGAAGCAAGCAAAGAGAGCTCGAACAGCGACTGAATAATGACGGAATGGGTTCAAATGTGCCTTTTTAAAAACATGATATGTGAACTTTAAATAATGTTTTTATTTTTTCTATCATTTTATGTTGAAATATCAATTAATTGAGTATGTAACCACAATTTTTATAATGCTAAAGTAGAAAGACTAGCTGTTCACCCCAGAGAATTAAACAAGCATACATTATTTGTATTACTGTAATGTAAATTCATCATTTAAAAAAAAAAAAAACCAGAGCCAATTGGTGAATTTCATTATGATATTTGAAATCAGCATGTCAAAATCAATAAGAAATGGTATATTTAATTTCTTGTACAAATAACTTTTGAAAATTTGTTGACTAGTGTTATTAGTGAACAGAATCCGCCGAGAACGTGACCTTTTCCTTTAAGTGAAGTTCACGATTGGTAACATATTTAGTTTGAATTTTTCATCGCTGTGTCCATGACATAGAAGAAATCAGATCGGCGGGCATAGATAATCTATAGGCTGCACTTATTTCAAATTCCAGATGCTGTGAAAACAGAAATAATTTTTATTCATAGTAAACTGAAGAGAGCCCAATATTTCTAAAGTAGATGTCACAGTTCCTGGGTTGCCTACTGATGCTTCAAAGACTATATAGCTGCAGTAATTTATACGCTTCAAATCAATCAATCAATAACTTTTAGCTCCCCAAGGAGCATACGACTTCAACAAACACATGCCAAGTCTTCCTGTCACGTGCCATCAGCTCAAGTTTTCTCCACTACCTCATTATTTTCACCTCTGTCTCCAGTTCTCTTCTACATGTTGTTTTGGTCGACCTCTGCCTCTTTTTTTCCTGGGGATTCCAGAACAAGGACTGTCTTGTAATGCTATCAATGAGTGTCTTGTCCATCGCCAGCATCTTCTTCTCATCTCTTGAAATAACGATACGAAAAGCCATAATCAATACTACTAAATTTATAAATGGATCTCAAAACTCTGTAATAAAAGGGAACACATATTTCCACTGTATTCATTGTTAATCATGATGCTTGGTGCTGACATCTGTCGGTCTTTCCAAAAATAGAAAAAGTGTGGATTGCCTGACTTTGATCATGAGTAATTAATTAAAAGGACTGGGGGGGAGTCCTGTAAGACTGAAAGATAAAGCAGCAAATAAATAAATAATTGGTATGGAGTGGAGTCAGTCTTACAATAGGACGATACGCTCAAAACTTGGGACTTGTCGGGATCTACCCTTCACCAGCCACAGTTACAAACAGGAGACAACGCTGGAAAATATAGATACGTTAAGAAAAAAAAAGACAAGGGGCTTTGCAAACACGTGGGGTACAATATATTAACAATGAGGGACACAGAATAATGAAAATGAAGAGGGAACATGGGTAACACGAGGAAAACGTAATACTAAATAATCATATCAAAATACAGAAACAGAAAGAAATAATTATCAGTACAAAGAACGTAACGAGCAACACAAATGCAAGAATTAATAAATCAAGAAAACCACAGAATAATATAATAGAATATAATATAAATAACAGAAGAGACTTTCTTAACGGAAGGGCGCTATAACACAAATAGTGTCAATTCCAAACTGGACCGCGTACTAAGGGGATGCAAGGAGGCGGCCCGCCCATGGTGAACACCAGGAAGGGGGTTCCATCGGACACTTTTATGACAGTACTGTACTGCGTTAAAAAAATCTACTTGGAAGCATAAGATATTTTGCTATGTGCTTTATCGCCTGACTTTGAGTTAGGGAAAGAAAAGGCAACGGAGAAAGGAACTGGTCACCCCACCTATCGATGCTGGACTAGTTTTTCGAAGTCTTTAACACTTCACTCCTCTACGGCAGTATCAGGTGTGATCACCTTTAGCTTTTTTTTTTACCATGTGTTTTATGGGAATGGGCGGGGTGGCTAAGGAAGGATTCGCCTCGGGTGCCAAATACTTACAAAGGGGTCCACAGCCTTCATCGGGCAATAAAAAAAGGTTAAGAAACCCTGTTCTTAGACTGCCTTTCTATGGCCAATTATAATCTCTAAATGAAGATCCTGTTTAATATTTTCTTTAGCACTGATAGCAACATTATTCCTACATAATTTGCGCACTCTTGCAATCTGTCTTCTTTGGCAATTTGACCAGATATCGTTCTTTCATTCTGCTGGTATGTCTCACAGACTTTACCAAGTAATTTGCGGAGGTATCAGCAAAGTAATAAATGTCACGTAGGGTTTATATTCATTTAATTTCCTACATCTTCTTCCTATTCTTTCACATAAACTCTCTCTTTTAATATCTCTGTACTTTTTTTTCCTGTGTATTTTTCATCCATTCGTTTTGCGAATATTATTCTCATATAATTCGCAAACTTTACCTTTTTCCTTTCTCTAAAACTGAGAATCGCGCTAGGACGATATTACGTAGATGTCAGGGCTGCAGGGCGTCAGAAGGCGTGATAAGTCGGTTCGCTGAACACAGGACGTAGCAAATCGTCTACATTCTCAACGAGCGCGCGAGCTTCTTCTCGGCATAGTCCCGGTGAGGTGTGATACTTTACATCTGCACCGGTCAGTATCCAGACATTTGTCTCGAAAATCCCAAACTGACACGGCGCTCACCGTGGGCCATGGTCAGCTGTAGTGTGAAAACTGCCCTGAAATGGAGTCAGGCTGTCTGGGATTTGAAACTGACACGCGTACATCGTGGTCAGTAGGTGACAGTTACGACACGCGTTAAGCGGACGTAAATGTTGGGAGTAGGGGAGATAATTTCGCGTGGCGAAATAGTTTGGGCCCTTTGTCTGATTTTAAGATATTGGCCAAGTTTGAAACTTTAATTTCATTCTCGCTCATAGACTCCACAGTAGATAGGTCGCTCGAAAACAGAATAGCTGTTAGAGAAGATCTCAGTTTGTTTCGGCAATTTGTCGAACTTCTAGACTTCCAGAAATATTTTCAGCATTTTTATTCTTAAGTTGTGCGACTACCTGTAATTCTGTGGTTGAGGTAATTAATATGATAGATATATAGATTTTGTGAGTGTTAAAGTGTTAAATCGCTTAATTCATTTTAATCTATTTCTTTAGCGCAGAAGAGAAATAAAGTGGTAGGCTATTATATTTTTCTAGGGAAGCATTCAGTGGAAAGCAGACTAAAAATTTAATTTCTAGCTTATAACGGCAATTGTAGCTATTTATGAATTTAATTTAACTGCTAATACTCAGTCGAGTGTATTTTTCTAAACTAACGTATAAACTCTAGAATCCAGCCTCATGAATGGTGACGGAATACGCACGTGTTCTTAATTTATGAGGATTGCTGATTTTTAAATATAACTTACGTCACGGGAAGTTTAAATGATAAGCAAAGCTCTCTGCTTGCAAGTTTAAATGTAAGTTTTAACCAGTACAGATTCTGTTTATTATATTATATGTGTTAATTTTCCTCCACACAGTGAAAGTTTTGGGGGTGACCCTAACTTTACCAGCACCTAGTAGTAGTTTCCATACTTGTGAAGAAATAGACAGTCCTTATTTTGAACCACGTGGGTTTTCTCAAGTAACACTGATCTGACGGTGCAAGTTAGACAGAAATACTAATATCCCTATAACGGGTTTTCAAAGACTGTAATGATAAATACTGGACCTTGGAGCCAGCACTTAATTTCTTCTAGAAACTCTATATAATTTGCTGCCTGGTGGCGTGAATATTAACAATCATTTCCCGACTAGATTATATCTTGTGGACAAATCTGTGGTGTGACTAAAGTGAATCCTATACTGAGGGAAGGCACCGACCTGACATTCATCATTTTTGTAGAAACCTACGCTATTGACACTGTGCTCTGCTAACTCCCGCGCCTGGAATAATTGTTAGGTGACTTAATCAGACATTTGAACAAATTTGCATACCCAAGTAGTCGTTCCCGGAGACTCCAAGTTAAATACGTCTTTTGGAACTGGGGACTTCTTGGCAGAAGACTGCATTTTTTTGAGTCTGTGTGAAAATCTAAAATCAATGTGTTCCAAGAGGCAGCAAGCAAAGTCGTGAGTACAAGTTTGAGAAGCCATGGCGGAATGAATGAGTGTACGCTGGTTTGAGTGATATTTTCCACTATTTTATCTTTGACACCCTGTTGCTGTCCTATTTGTTTTTTTTTAAATCTGCATAATTTGTTGCTAAGGCTAGAGTTCTTGTGTTTTGTCTTAGGTTAAATCAGATTTTTTTCAAACTCTGTGCATATAATTACGAGATAAAACAAAGACAACTCTTAGACTCAAACCCTATGTATCTGTGACTCGGGCGCCATCATCTGTTCTCTTAACGGGGCCGGGCTAAACCTAGAGTTAACACTATAACGGGGCTATCATCCTTGCAACATTTCCTTGATTTTTATGACTATGTGTATATGTATTTTCCTTGATGTACTTTCTTTGATGTTGTGAGCCGATTTTTTCCTGATAATAAAATCGCTCTTGAACTTAATAATCGTGTTTGGTCAGCTCGTTCTAGATAATATATATATCATTGTTATAGTTTTCCCACGTCGGTGTGTTTACCTGTCGTCACGTGTATGTGCGTGCCTGTGAGTGATAGAAATATACGTAATATGTATATTGGTGTAGTCTGTCTGACGCTGTAACAACTGTTGTAGAAGATAGGTGAGAGAGAGAAGAATTCTTTTCGCTTTCAGAGACAGCCACTATATCAAATCTATCATCTCACGTGTGTGGAAATTCTATTACCTTTCACTAACTCTCA
The DNA here is from genome assembly GCA_024509875.1 of Oreohelix idahoensis. Classification (NCBI taxonomy): domain Eukaryota; kingdom Metazoa; phylum Mollusca; class Gastropoda; order Stylommatophora; family Oreohelicidae; genus Oreohelix; species Oreohelix idahoensis. Next base: position 108,474 of record JAMPIV010007409.1, on the reverse strand, counting down.
CTGAGTCTATCACCTATTCAAACCTATTCAGAAGGGACCAAACCTAGTCTTAATTCTCCTATCGGAAATCTACGACAAATGAGGGCTCGTTTCCGGTCTTTGAACTTAGAATAGGAAGACGAGTACGACAAACGTGGACTCGTCTATCTGGATTTTGAACTTAAGATTCTGTATTCTGATATAGAGTAAGAGTGTGACGTCTTGTGAGTTGTTATATCTTTAAAAAAAATTACCCCCTAGACTAGCGATCTGTTTACGGGCGTGCTGACCACACAAACTAATAAGTTTTTTTTTCCACAGCATCTTTGAATAATATACATTTTGGTTACAGGTTGATTTGTCGGGATATATGTTAACTGCTGATTGTAATACTAAATGCTGGTAAAGTGGTGAGTGTATAACATTCACTGGGTACTGAGGCAGAACGGCGTTTGAACTAAGTTAAGGAGTGTGTTTCGGACTTTTTGTCCAGATTAATTCCCTCCCTTACCCGATCTGACTTCAGGGGCGAACTTATAGTGGATTTTTAAAAATTAAGGGATTATTTTTCTCTTTAATTTTTGCAATATTCTTTTGCTTTTCCACTGTAGCAACTTATTTTTCAGAAGTAATCTTAACTACCATTTAGTTGGCGTAGTCGTGTTTTGCATTAAGTGCTTTATTGCCGATAATAGCAGCGATAGTTAGATTTTACTTTGGAGGAGGTATCCCAGGGTTAAGGATATCATCTTTTGATTTTTGGAATTTTTTTCTCGTAAGTGGTAGGAACCAGGTTATTCTTTTTCCTATTTTCTATCTCCACGTGTCTCAGTCACTGACATAATATGGCCGAGAGGGCAAAGCTTAGACAACTTCTCAGGGACGAAGCGAGAGAGGAGGGACTGGAAGGAGAAGAAGCGAAAGCTTTTGTCAGGGACGAACTTGAGAGATATGATGCGGAGAGGAAAGAAGAAGAACTAAGGAGGAAAGAAGAAGCAGCCGAAGCTTTACAGCAGAAGCAAATGGACGAGGAAATGGAAATTCGCAGGATGCAGCATGAGGAAAGAGAGAAGGAGAGACAGCGTGAGGAGAAAGAGAAGGAGAGACAGCATGAGGAAAGAGAGAAGGAGAGACAACATGAGTTGGCTCTTAAAGCTCTAGAGTTCCAAAGTCGTGGGGCTGCCTCTACCTCCAGCAATGGAGAGTCTTCTCCTCATTCTTCCTTAACTGACCCTGCTAACACTCAATCTTTTCAACTAAATGCTATGTCTTTCACTCTTGAATCTTTTCCTTGTCCAAATGAGAAGATTGACACATGGTTAGAAAAATTTGAGAAAATTGCAACTCTGTACGGGTTAGAGAGGTCGCGTTGGAATATGAAACTTTCCCAGGCCCTAAAAGGTTCTGCTTATGATGTTTATTCTAAGCTGGAAAGTAGCCAACAAGACGACTACGATGTGTTGAAGAAAGCGTTACTGGAGCGCTTTGAAATGAACGCTCGCAAGTTTTTGCAACTGTTTCGCAACAGCCGGAAAGAAAATTCTGAAACTTTTCACCAGTTCTCATCGCGTCTTAAGGGATATCTAACAAAGTGCCTTGAGCTTTCGCAGCTCCCCTCTACCTATGAAGGTCTTGAGGAACTTGTTCTAACTGAACAAATAAAGAACACTTTGTCTGCTGATACCCGGAGATTTCTCGCTGAGCAGGGGGCAGAAAAACTTGAAGACATTTTGGAAAAGTCTGAGCGTTATCACAATGCGCTGGCTGAACTACCGGCCACAAAGCGGAAACCGACAGAGGAGCATTTTCGAAAACATAACCTAGAGCAATCTTCTCAGGCTTCTAACCAAAACAACCACAGAGAAACTGGACCTCAAAACCCCCCTCCTGAAAAATCCAAGTTCTACAAGAACAAGTACCCCAACCACCCCAAACAGTCTGATCAACCCGACCGACCTACATGGCAGCGTAGCCAGAAAGGACAAGGGGGGCAAAGGGAGAACCCCTGAGCACGGGACATATGATCAGACCGAGCACACCGAGCCGAAACGCATCGGATGCTTATTGACAGTCTCGCAAGGCGGAATTATTGACAGTGATTCCCAACCTGTTGGGGATAGACCCTCAACGCGAGGTACTGTTACTTTGAACGGTTCTCAAACTTCTTGCTTATTTGACACGGGGCTTTCTTATGATTGCATTGTTGCCAGGAATCTGGTCAAACCCGGTCAAGAGACAGCAGAGACCGTCCAACTTTGTGGAGTTCGTAAGAGTGAGGCACCTACAGCGCTTCCCATCGCATTGGTGGAGATACACTCTGACTTTGTCAGAGGTGTGATCAAAGCGGCTGTTATGGATGATCCCATCTACCCAGTCATACTTGGCGGGAGATACGTGTGTATTGGGAAACCGGAAGAGCCGATTGTGGCAGCAGTAACTACAAGAGGGCAAACCAAGAAGGAACGGGAGCCTGCGCCTAATTTGTTACCTATGGAACTTAAAGAAGCGCAACAAAAGGATCCTACTTTGGCACCCTGCTTTAGGAAACTGCCCATGGCGAAGGAACCCAAACAGCACGGGGACATTTTTTCTGAGGATGGCGTACTTTATCGGAGAACGGGCAAGCCTGACCAAGGTTACAACCAGCTCCTAGTACCGAAACAGTACAGAAGCCAAATCCTAGAAATGGGGCACTCTCTTCCCTTTAGCGGACATATGGGACAGAACGCCACAAACCAACGTATAACCACTCATTATTGGTGGCCAGGAGTAAATACTGATATTATCAGATATGTCAAATCCTGTGCCCAGTGCCAACGTGTGCCACCCAAGCAACGGACACCCCCAGTCCACATGGGTGAAATGCCAATAATGGGAACACCATTCGAACGGGTAGTGATCGACATTTTAGGGCCTTTCGAAAGGACTAAAAGAAGGAACAGGTTTATCCTGACCTTAGTCGATACATGCACTTTATGGGCAGAAGCTATCCCGCTAACATGCGCAGATGCCAAGCATGTCGCAGAAGCCCTCGTGCAGATTTTCACTCGGTTGGGATTCCCGCAGCAAGTGTTGACGGATAATGGATCTCCATACCGAAACCTGTTGATGGATGAGATCGTTAAGATCTTGAGGACCCAACACATCCACACTAAGCCATATACTCCGGCGGGAAATGGGCTCGTGGAACGTGCTAATGGAAACCTCACCATGATGCTAAGTAAGCTGGCACAAGTGAAACCTGAAGATTGGGATCTCTGTATTCCTGCAGCATTATTTGGCTACAGAGAATCTCCTCATACTTCCACAGGATTTCCGCCAGCTACACTCTTATTCGGCAGACCCATTAAGGGCCCGCTTGAAGCCTTACTTCAGTCTCTGACAGACGAGAAGGCGGATGAGACAGTCGTCTCAGCAAGTAAATATGTGTCGGTTTTAAAGGAAAGGTTGAAACTAGGGTGGGACCTAGCAACGACTAACTTTAAGCGAGCTCGCACAAAGCACGCTAACCGATACAGGAAAGTCGCGGAAGAGAGAGAACTGGAAGCAGGAGAGAAAGTTTTGGTGTTGCTCCCTACCGAGAACAACCAACTGAAGATCGGATGGCAAGGGCCGTTTACCGTCCTGAAAAAGATTTCTAAGGCTAACTACCAGATCTCTATTGAAGGAAAGGAGAAGGTTTTCCATTTAAATCTCTTAAAGAGATACTTGGAAAAACCAGTGCCAACCTCCGACCATCTCCTGACGATCGCCAAAACTGACGAAGATGACGATAGTGGCAGGGATATTCCACCGCTATCACAGGAAATCTTTCAAAAATGTCAGAAGCGGCGACGCTCTTTCAAACGCGCATATGAGACATTCCAGGGGAAGGAAACTTTGAGGAGTGGACTTGAGTAGGAATTGGACAGTGATGGAGGGGGAGATGGAGAGGGAAGAAGACAGACACCCCGAAGCTACGGTTATAGGAAATTAAACTCCATAACGTAGACATGGAGTGCTTCCATATCTTAAAGGGGGGAGGCTCTGTCACGTAGGGTTTATATTCATTTAATTTCCTACATCTTCTTCCTATTCTTTCACATAAACTCTCTCTTTTAATATCTCTGTACTTTTTTTTTCCTGTGTATTTTTCATCCATTCGTTTTGCGAATATTATTCTCATATAATTCGCAAACTTTACCTTTTTCCTTTCTCTAAAACTGAGAATCGCGCTAGGACGATATTACGTAGATGTCAGGGCTGCAGGGCGTCAGAAGGCGTGATAAGTCGGTTCGCTGAACACAGGACGTAGCAAATCGTCTACATTCTCACAGAGCGCGCGAGCTTCTTCTCGGCATAGTCCCGGTGAGGTGTGATACTTTACATCTGCACCGGTCAGTATCCAGACATTTGTCTCGAAAATCCCAAACTGACACGGCGCTCACCGTGGGCCATGGTCAGCTGTAGTGTGAAAACTGCCCTGAAATGGAGTCAGGCTGTCTGGGATTTGAAACTGACACGCGTACATCGTGGTCAGTAGGTGACAGTTACGACACGCGTTAAGCGGACGTAAATGTTTGGAGTAGGGGAGATAATTTCGCGTGGCGAAATAGTTTGGGCCCTTTGTCTGATTTTAAGATATTGGCCAAGTTTGAAACTTTAATTTCATTCTCGCTCATAGACTCCACAGTAGATAGGTCGCTCGAAAACAGAATAGCTGTTAGAGAAGATCTCAGTTTGTTTCGGCAATTTGTCGAACTTCTAGACTTCCAGAAATATTTTCAGCATTTTTATTCTTAAGTTGTGCGACTACCTGTAATTCTGTGGTTGAGGTAATTAATATGATAGATATATAGATTTTTGTGAGTGTTAAAGTGTTAAATCGCTTAATTCATTTTAATCTATTTCTTTAGCGCAGAAGAGAAATAAAGTGGTAGGCTATTATATTTTTCTAGGGAAGCATTCAGTGGAAAGCAGACTAAAAATTTAATTTCTAGCTTATAACGGCAATTGTAGCTATTTATGAATTTAATTTAACTGCTAATACTCAGTCGAGTGTATTTTTCTAAACTAACGTATAAACTCTAGAATCCAGCCTCATGAATGGTGACGGAATACGCACGTGTTCTTAATTTATGAGGATTGCTGATTTTTAAATATAACTTACGTCACGGGAAGTTTAAATGATAAGCAAAGCTCTCTGCTTGCAAGTTTAAATGTAAGTTTTAACCAGTACAGATTCTGTTTATTATATTATATGTGTTAATTTTCCTCCACACAGTGAAAGTTTTGGGGTGACCCTAACTTTACCAGCACCTAGTAGTAGTTTCCATACTTGTGAAGAAATAGACAGTCCTTATTTTGAACCACGTGGGTTTTCTCAAGTAACACTGATCTGACGGTGCAAGTTAGACAGAAATACTAATATCCCTATAACGGGTTTTTCAAAGACTGTAATGATAAATACTGGACCTTGGAGCCAGCACTTAATTTCTTCTAGAAACTCTATATAATTTGCTGCCTGGTGGCGTGAATATTAACAATCATTTCCCGACTAGATTATATCTTGTGGACAAATCTGTGGTGTGACTAAAGTGAATCCTATACTGAGGGAAGGCACCGACCTGACATTCATCATTTTTTTAGAAACCTACGCTATTGACACTGTGCTCTGCTAACTCCCGCGCCTGGAATAATTGTTAGGTGACTTAATCAGACATTTGAACAAATTTGCATACCCAAGTAGTCGTTCCCGGAGACTCCAAGTTAAATACGTCTTTTGGAACTGGGGACTTCTTGGCAGAAGACTGCATTTTTTTGAGTCTGTGTGAAAATCTAAAATCAATGTGTTCCAAGAGGCAGCAAGCAAAGTCGTGAGTACAAGTTTGAGAAGCCATGGCGGAATGAATGAGTGTACGCTGGTTTGAGTGATATTTTCCACTATTTTATCTTTGACACCCTGTTGCTGTCCTATTTGTTTTTTTTTTAAATCTGCATAATTTGTTGCTAAGGCTAGAGTTCTTGTGTTTTGTCTTAGGTTAAATCAGATTTTTTTCAAACTCTGTGCATATAATTACGAGATAAAACAAAGACAACTCTTAGACTTAAACCCTATGTATCTGTGACTCGGACGCCATCATCTGTTCTCTTAACGGGGCCGGGCTAAACCTAGAGTTAACAATATAACGGGGCTATCATCCTTGCAACATTTCCGTGATTTTTATGACTATGTGTATATGTATTTTCCTTGATGTACTTTCTTTGATGTTGTGAGCCGATTTTTCCTGATAATAAAATCGCTCTTGAACTTAATAATCGTGTTTGGTCAGCTCGTTCTAGATAATATATATATCATTGTTATAGTTTTCCCACGTCGGTGTGTTTACCTGTCGTCACGTGTATGTGCGTGCCTGTGAGTGATAGAAATATACGTAATATGTATATTGGTGTAGTCTGTCTGACGCTGTAACAACTGTTGTAGAAGATAGGTGAGAGAGAGAAGAATTCTTTTCGCTTTCAGAGACAGCCACTATATCAAAATCTATCATCTCACGTGTGTGGAAATTCTATTACCTTTCACTAACTCTCACTGAGTCTATCACCTATTCAAACCTATTCAGAAGGGACCAAACCTAGTCTTAATTCTCCTATCGGAAATCTACGACAATAAAGCACAAATAACATTTTTGCAGTTTTAAGGGAATCGGCACTTCAGAACGTTATGTCACTGCTATCTGTTTTACCTTGATCCATATGAGCTGATAATTTTCATGTATTCTACTTGATTTTATGTCCCTCCCTTCTGCTATCTCCCAATTAATATTTCATTCATTCTTTTTTTTTTTTTGTGATGACTTCAATCAGCTGTGGCTTGTTTAAAAACCATCAGATCCAGTAAACATTATTCATAGTAAGACTTAGTACCTAATTTTGTTCATCTTAACAATTAATTTTCAATTTTAGTCATTGTTTCTAGTTCGTCTTCGTTAACGTTTCTATTTCCAAATCCTGTTAGGATAATGCCCCGTATAGTACCCCCGGGGGTCTCTGGAGACAAAGAAAGAATAGGGCTACTACTTGGTCCCTCAAGTTGTACAAGGCGTCACTAATATAAAGTCGTGCATGAGGTTGGCAACTTCATCATGTAAAACAAATTACCACAGAAACTACTGCTGCAAGGGCATTTGATTGCTTTATGCAGGCTTGCTGTGGCAGACCAGCTGCAGTGGTGCCTCCGTGCTCCGTAGGGAGCGCAAAGAAAAATTATTATTAAGAAACTAAACAGAGCGTTACAATGGGAGGCAATCTGATCATCAGAATTTACTGTCCTAAATTCTATAGCCCACTGCCGTTGTTCCACAGCCAGCCCGATACCTGTTCTGCAGTTTCGCGAAGTCTTTTTAGTGCCATTGTTCTTGACTGCCACAGGTCCACTTGTTTCAGTAGATCATACAGAAAAGCAGCGACTAGACCTATAGCCCCTGCTTCTACGGCTGTGACTTGTTATGAACCCCTCATGTCTCAGTTCTCCGTCCAGATTAACGGTATATTTTATTTTAGTATTACAGGCATACGTCGGAGATATTGCAGGTTCGGTTCCAGACCACCACAATAAAGCGAATATCGCAATAAAGCGGGTCACCGCCATTTTCTTTGGTTTCTCAGTGCATATAAAAGCCTAAAATTATGTTTACATTCTGTTAAGTGCGCAATAGCGCTAGGTTTAAAAAAAACAAAACAATGGACTGTAAAATTTAAAAAAGTGTTAATCCTCATCATCTGAGCCTTCAGCGAATCGTAATCTTTTTGCTGGTGCAGAGACAAAATCTATCGGAAGAAGGCCCGTTCTAATAAATAAACATGAATAATTTGAAAAAAAGCGCAATATCTGGGAAGCGCAATAAAGCGAAGCGCAATAAAGCGAGGTATGCCTGTATATCTCTTCGCCTTATTTTTTTCTTTTTCTTGTATCCTTAGCCCCTGCCTGTCAGAGCAGGTGGCGTATTCTATGGGCAGCAACACACGGTCTCCACTTTGTTCGGTCGGCGGCCATCCTTCGTTTGATGTCCCAACGAAAGCTCATGCTTTGCATCTTCGCCAAGTTGTTTTTCGTCGGCCTCTCTTTCGCCGTCCTTTCGGAGTCCATAGCATAGCAGTTCTTGTGATGGCGTCGGGGTCTCTTCTGAGGACGTGGCCAACCCAATCCAGCATCTACCCGCTGCGATACCCTGTCATATATTTTATCTTATTTCTCTCTGAGCAATGCATAATCCACTGCCGGATTGTTGGACTTGTCGGAGCTTCACGATAGCCCCCCTCACATAGCATTTTTCAGGATGTTCCGTCAAACTTCGTAGCTACTGTACCGGCCTCGTATGATAATCCACATGACACTTTACCTGATTCAGCAATTCCCCTATCTCACACACACAGCCTACTACACAATTTCACAATTTCACAATTTCACTAACCACGTACATTCTCTGCAAACACATGCATCGCAAATCTACACACATAACCAAACAGGCATATCAGATTAGCACCGAATCTCCCCCATAAACATTGTTTATTACTCAAACGGGAACTTGAACCCGTACATCTTCCACGTTTTTCGGTCTTTATTATAATCCTACTATCTTCCTGGAAAAGATAGCAGGTATCAAGTATCCGTTTACACAGACGTAACTTAGACCTCGTCTGGGGGCCCTTGTGAAGTTTAGAAATGATTATCTCCATGAATTGTCTAATTTTCTGCTTTGCATGTCTACCTGTAATCTGCCCGTCTACGAGTATTGATGCATATGCGTGCAATATATATATATATATATATATATATATATATATATATATATATATATATATATATATATATATATATATATATATATATATATATATATATATATATATATATATATATATATATTTATAATTACCCTTCAGCCTTCCAAAGAGCATAGGCCTTCAACAAACTTATGTCAGGTCTTCCTGTCACGTGCCATCAGCTCAAGGTCTTTACGTGTCTTCTGTATCCCCTTCAAGTTTCCAGTTGTTTTCTAGATGTGTTCTTTGGTCTCCCCCTGCCTCTCTTACTTGGCGATTCCAGAACAATGACTGTCTGGTAATGCTATCAACATGTTTCCTCAGTGTGTGTCCTATCCATCTCCAGCGTCTTCTCATCTCGTCCCATTAGCACTTGTTTGGTCCTTGTCATCAGAACCGCCCCATCGATCCCGTCACACCACTATAATCTTTCAACTCTACTCCTTGAAAGTTTGCAGTTTTTTTTATTGTTGAATATGACTATGCAGAACTAAATTTCCCTTTAGGCGGTGTTTGCCTACGAATGAAAGAAGGAAAAGAAATTGCCAAATTCTTATCCTTTTTTTTTTTAAAGCGCGTTTCAGTGAAAGAATGCCTAGGGCATACCAACACCTAAACCTTGCTGTGTAATTATGTTTATGTATCTGTGTTCATGCATGAATGTATACTGTTCAAAAACAGAAACGCAACATTATTGCAGTGGTAATGGACACCAAATTTCAAACTTGTACCAAAATTTTATTTTACGGAATTAATGTTTCAATTTTGGCGTGAAGAAACTTTCAGACTTTAACAATGAAATGATGTTCATTAAATTTGGTTTGGGCTTTTATTCTTTGCGACTGAGGCCTCCGTTTCAGTAAGGTGTATGGCCTCCTCTGGCCCCTATCAGAGAACGACATCTCCTTGACATGGATCCGATTAGCCGTTGGATCTGTTGTTGTGGGATGGCTGCCCACTCTTCCCGCAGTGCAAGAGACAACTGTCGGAGATTGGCTGGAGCCACGTCTCGCTGGCGGAGTCGTCTGTCGAGTTCATCCCATGTGTTCTATGGGGTTCATGTCTGATGACATGGTTGGACACGGAATTGTCTGGACGTTGTTGTCAGCGAGGAACTGGGTGGTGAGTTGTGCCACATGAGGTCGAGCGTTGTCCTGCTGAAAAATCGACCCTCGTGCAGCCAGAAGTGGAAGGACGTGAGGACGAAGAATTTCAGCGACGTATCGTTGGGCATTCAGGCGTCCTTCAATTTGCACCAGGTCACTTCTTCCCATGAAGTTGATCGCCCCCCACATCAGTACACCTCCACCACCATGTGGAGGAGCCTCATCAACGCTGATCTGGGCGTAGCGCTCATGGACTCTGCGGTAAACTCTTCTCCGTCTATCGTGTCGCTGGAGCACAAAAAATGATTCATCACTAAACCAAACCCGTCTCCAGTCATTCCCAACGGTCCATTGACGATGCTGGTTCGCCCACTGCAGTCGGTTCTGGCGATGCCGGGTCCGTAAGAACAGAACCTCTGTAGGGTCTTCTAGCCCAAAGACCAGAGTCGTGCAGCCTATTCCTGACCGTTTGATCTGAAATTCGACGAGCTGCTGACATTGACTGGACTGTGGAGGACGCAGATGCAAGTCGATTCCTGAGGTGACGCAGCCGTATGAAGCGGTCTTCGGCAGGAGTTGTGGCTCTGGGTCTTCCACTGCGCGGCCGGTCTGCCACTGAGCCAGTTTCTTGACATCGCCTCCAAAGGCGACTAATGGTACTTCTAACCACATTAAATTGTCTGGCTACTACACTTTGTGACTGTCCAGTCTGTAAACGTCCAATGATGATGAGTCGTTGTTCTGTAGTGAGATGAGCCATACTTGCGCATTGAATTTTCAACTGAATTTATTCGAGGAGCGTCAATCTTTTATATGCATTCAATAATATGGTCAGAGAGTTTTGTGTTCAGTACGTTTCACGGGATTCTCATGAACCTGTCACGAGTTATTGTCAAAAATGTTGTTTTGACCTTGACCTCTTTCATGACCTCACGAATCATGAGGTGAGTACAATTCAGGTAACCACGAGAAGTTAATGACCAGGTGGACACAGTCAGTGGACTGATGTCCAATCAGCGAATATCTTTTATAAAAGTAACACCAAAAAAGTTGCGTTTCTTTTTTTGAACAGTATATGTGTATGGATTACCGAATGAACGAATGCATACGTGTACGTAAGTATTTCTGTATGCGTGTGCGCATGTAAGATTTTGTGCTTGAACATGCGCCCTAATATACCTGGCCGATTCTGTGTCTAGGTTGAACGCAGCGCGCCTCGCCACACGAGGCAAGATTTATTTAAAAAAAAAAAAACGTATATGAGAATTAGCGTTATAAATAGTGCATAAAAATCATGGTATTATAGATGCGAATTCGAACATAAGGGCACCAATTTTCAGGAATTTTTGTTTTCTTTACGCGCCAAACTCGAAGTTATGCGATCCGATTTTTACAATATTTTATCACACCATCCTCCCTGCCATCTACGCATCACCAAAAAATGATGCTTCGATGACAGGTCATTAGTGCGAACCGCAAGACATAACACCGGAAGTTTATCATGGGCAGTTCAGCCTATTAATGACGCAATCACTTCTGTTGTTCTCCTATTATGCAGTATAGGCCAGTCCACACAAGACAAAGACCGTAATACTGTGTCCAGTAAATGATAGTAGACTTAGAACAGTAAGAGCAGGACAGTGGTGATGCGTAGATGGTGATGCGTAGATGGAAGGGAGGATGGTGTGATTCGCTTGCATAGCTAGGCGGGGTTGTCACACGGAAGGTCGAGGGTTCGAATCCTGGGTAAGCCACTCATGTCTGTTGTTTTTCTGTTGTCTAGTGTTCTACTTCTTTATTTCCTACAAGTGCCTGATAACATACCTTTATGTTTGTCTCATATTAATTTATTGTTTACAGGCCTCGGGTTTCCCTTCCTTATGTGTTATAAATGTTTATACAATACCAAAACCTACCCTCTGTCTTGTTCTTACTGTTCTTGTAAGATGGCCGATGTTGTCATTAGGATCAGGACCGGTCATATGTCTGTAAACCTCTCCCCCGGTGTATCCCATGGCTCTGTTCAGCCAAGTTTCTTTGTTTGTTGTTCGTATGAGTGATTTGGCTGTTTGGAGAGTTGTAGCTGTGCGTGCTTGTTCTTGTCTTTTTCCCTCCTTTGCTAATCTGTCTGCTCTGTCATTACCTAGTGTATGTGAATGACCAGAGATCCACTGCATAACTATTATGATGCCGTAGGAAGTGATAAGCTGATCTGCATCCAGAATTAGGTTTGGCTAATTCAGTTCTGCAGTGCCCACTTCCTTCCAAAACATGAAGGGCAGACATTGAGTCCGTAAAAATGGCGATAGGGAAAGGCGTCATATACAGTCTTCAGATGGTATATGGCTGTTTCCAGTGCAATGATTTCAACTTCATAGTTGGAGCAAAACTCCCCGCATGCATCAAACAGCTCGTCGGAGGATCCATCTGGGTAACATTTGTAGACTCCATAACCTGCTTTTATGGTGGCCTTAAATGCAGATCCGTCAATATAGACATGCAACCATTCTTCAGGGTAGGCATCAATGGTTCGTTGTGATGCACTCATAAGACTTGTATCTCTCAACCATTTTGTATGGGATACGGTCTTATCAGGATAAGCGGTTTTGACGGCACTTCAAACCCTATGTATTGGACATGCGGTCACCGAGACGCTGGGATTTAGCCGCACCCAGCGTCTGGTATATGACCAGGGTGACAGCCAACTGTGATGATCCTACCCCCTTTTGTAAGTCCCCGAGTCCCGCACGATGCTTGCTATGACGACCCTTTCGGCACTGAAATCCTCACTGTTTCATAATTTATGTTCCTTTTTCTTCATCTCTCATTTTATCCTCGCTCAGAGTAACGTATTGAAGCATTTATATAGCAAATTATTACGTTAATGCTACGTTTGAATTACGGAATAAAGAAAACTTACGTAGTGTTCATTCTAGGTGGCGCTGCGTCGAGGTTTCAAAATTAATAGCAGAAACTACGTTTGATTTTGTTTTCAACTTTGTGAATGTGTCTCAGTTTAATCAAATAAATACCATTTAAAAATTACCTAAGAGTGTCCCACGATAAATAATCGACCTTTCGGCACGCACTCGGCGGAAACGAATGACATAATCATTTCCCGTTCACCTTGTTACAAAGACATTAGATTAAAGTAAGACGTTGTATTTGAGAAAAAATTGCCGAGAGAGGGTCGGTTATTTTCATTCCATATTTGGGAGGCATGACCTTTGCATTAATGCCCAGAAATTTCATAGTGTAAATATTTTGAATTATCCCACCATAACATACAGGTTTTAAAACTATTGGCCGGCATTCGAGATGGAGGAATAACCACATTTCTGGTCTAATAGTAAACAACGCGTGCCAGGAACGAAAGAGGGAATATAACCTGACACTTTAGTCAGTTTTAGATCACTGTGAAAATTCACCTCGTGCCAAGAATACAACCAGACCTTGCCAAAGTTAAGAATAGTACCAGACCGGACCTTGCTTGAGCATATTGAGGACTTAGAGCTCAGGAAAACGCTACCATTTTAACACGGAAAACCGGAATCTGAGGAAACTATAACAGAAGTCAAAGTGGGAACTTATTGCTAAAGTAACAACACCCCAGATCAAGTGTAAGAGGCCTCTACAAGTGCCTTTATTTCTCTGAGACAGCAGTCTGTGAGCCTAATGATTGGCCTAAATTGTACATTTTGAATTCAACTGTTATCATTATTGTCGTAGATTTTTAGATAGGAGAATTTAAGACTTGGGTTGGTCCCTTCTGAATAGAGTGGAATGAGTGAGAGTCACAGTGTGAGTTAGTAAAGGAAATAGATACCACAAGTGAGATGATAGAATAGTGATAGAGGCTGTCTCTGAGATGCGAGAAAATCTTCTCTCTCTCTCTCTCCTATCTTCTACGACAGATTTTTAAGCAGTCAGACAGTCTACCACATATACATATATTACATATATTATATCTACTCACGGGCACGCACATACACGTGACGACGGTTACACACACAGACGTGGGAAATCTATAACAATGATTATATAAATATTTAGAACGAGCTGACCAGCACACTGATTTAATTTATGGGTAAGTTTATTTATCATTATTAAACTTACGACACAACATATAAATTTTACATCAAAAGAAAACATATACAAATAGTCATAAAAATCAAGAAAATGCTACAAGGATGATAGCCCCGTTATGCCCTTAACTCTAGGTTTAGCCCACAGCCCCGTTAGGATGACAGATGATGGCCCAAAAGAATTAGAGATGCATATGGTTAGGGTCTAATATTGTCCCTTTTCTAGAAGGTAAGAACTGACTTATGACAGCAGTATCTATTCTAAAGGAACAATTACATTAAGCAGCAAATCTTTCTTCAGGAAAAATTACAAAAAAAAGAATGAATGCATTAAACCAACGAACATCCTTCCGTCACTTTCACTCGGTTCTCTCACCCTTACCTAAAACTTGATGTTGTTCACCGTCTGGCGCAACCTTAGGACACTTCTCTACAGTGAATCTGGATTCTTTGGATAAAGCGAATCCCAGCTCTACAAATACAGGTTTTCTTCCACTGTTTTCGGGGAGCGTTCGCTTCACCAGTTAACCTTTAGATTTACTTTTAATGTCACTTTGATCAGGTTTGATAAGCAAGTTTAAACGGGCACACAGAGTTCCGAAAAAAAAACACACGTGGATTCCCTTAAGTTGGAAAAGATGACCAGTGGACAACTGCTCTCAACAGATAGTCTTGGTTCACTATCCACTCTTTCAATAGTGTTGGAAATGTAAATGTTAGTTCTTGCAATTATTCTCGCCGCCAGGCAGCATATACATTTAAATTTGTGGAGCAATATGAACTGGCTCAAAAGCCCAGTATATATTTCTATTCTTTAGGAACCGTTTGTGGGATTTGTATTACTGTCTATCTCTGATGGCATATGCACTGTCAGACGAGTGTTACTTGAAAAAAAAAACCCCCACGTGGTTAAAGATAGGAAATGTCTATGCTTCTCACAAGTATGTCCTTTTTACTAAACGCTGGAAAGTTGGGTACCACCGTTTCACTATATAAAAGAAAGAACACATATCAAATCATTTACATATATGTACTCATTATAACTTACATTTTAAATAGCACGCCTACAGCTTGACTTATATTTAAAACTTCCCGTAAAGTAAGTTATATAAAAATCAAACATCATGAATTAGAAAATACATACAATTTCGTCAACACTCAATGATGTATCTAGCGTTATAAGTTAGTTTTAAAATAGATTCTCTCGTCTGATTATTTAGAAGTTAAATTAAATTTCTTTATTAGCCGACTGAATTTAAGCAAGAAATATAATTTCTGTTTTCCACTGTAACTCGTCACTATAAATAATACAGACTAGATAAATTAAGCACTCTGCACAAAATCTAACTAGTGAGATAAAATCGGCAATTTAACACTTAATCACTTCACAAAATACTAGAAAATAATATATATAATATTAATATACCTCAAACACAGAATTACTAAGAACGTTAAACCACTTCGACCAAACTAAGGCCATCTCTATTTACAGAGATTTTTTTTGAAATCGAACGAAGGTTGTTCTAGTCTAACTGCAAAATTACTGAGTGAAATGAAATAGTTTCAAACGTGGGTTAATATTTTAAACCAGACGAAGGATGAACTATTATTTCGTAGAACGAAATGCTCTCCCCTTTCCGGCTTAAACGATACGTTTCACACCTAACATGTCGTAACTGCCACCACTGACCAAGATGTACGCGTGTCAGTTTCAAATCTCAGACAACCTGTCTCCAATGCAGGGCAGTTTTCACACTACAGCTGACCATGGCCCACAGTGAGCGCCGTGTCAGTTTGGGGATTTTTCAGACAAATGTCTGAATACTGACCAGTGCAGATGTAAAGTATCACACCTCACCGGGACTTATGCCGAGAAGAAGCTCGCGCGCTCGGTGAGAATGTAGACTATTGTCTACGTCCTATGTTCAGCGAACCGACTTATCACGCCTTCTGACGCCCTGCAGCCCTGACATCTACGTAATATCGTCCTAGCGCGATTCTCAGTTTTGAGAAAGAAACAGGTAAAGTTTAAAAATACTGAAGAAAATATTTTTCGCAACCAAGTGATGCGAAAATACAGGAAAAACAAGTATGGAAAGAATGTAAATGAAAGGATTAGGGTGAGAGAATAGGAAGAAGATGTAGGTAATTTAATGACATAAAGACCTACGTGACAATTATTAACATGTGAACTAATACGTATATATGGACATGTTAATATTAATATGTGAAAATTGCTAGTTGATGTCCAAGTCATTTGAGGTTGGCAACTTTAGCAAATAGAAAGATGCTTTCATGAACCACCACTGCCAGGGCTGGTGACTGCTTTATTGCGAGTTTCTTATAAAGAACCAACAGCAGAGGTAGTCCCAAGTTCCATATGGAGCAGGGAGGGAATAATGAAAGAAATGATGTACATACTTGTTAAATTATTAACCTTTTTAACCAGTGTTAATGTAAAACATATTCACTCTAAATATAATGAAAGTTTCAACCTTTTCAACCAGTGTAAATGTAAAACATGTTCACGCTAACTGTAATGAAAGTTAAACCTTTTCAGCCGATGTAAATGTAAACATATTCAAATTATATTGTTAACACTTTCAACTAAAGTTAAATATAAAACTATTCATTTTAAATGTAAAGATAGTTTTTCGCCCACTGGGATTAATATTAATTCTCAGCAAGGGTAAAAGTTCTGAGATAGATGGGATGGTGGAATGAAAAGAGGGGGGCACATAAGTATGTGTTGGGACACTCAATACTCAGAGGGTATTTGTTTCTCTTCTTTTGCCATACTAGTTGGTGGTACCAGTTGAGGGTGCTATTTCTGGAACAAGAACGAACGAACGAACTTTATTTTCAAAGGGTTTAGAATTGGTAAGGGAGGCCCGTCTAACATTCTGCCCTTCCTTTCTCTCGTCTTCCGAGAGGGTATAAGTGGCCTGAAGTCGACGCTAGACACTATCATCAGACGGGTTTTAGAGACGCTGGACCAGCTTTGCAGTCACTCCCTGATTCTACTTGGAACGTGCTGCAACTCTTAATCTTTACCAGGGATGCGAGCGATACAGTCACCTATCTGCGAAGAACCAAAACACCAGCGGGAACAGAAACCCCAGCAGCTAAGAGTACAAATAAAAGCTGCCAAGTGAAACTTCCCTTTATATTAATCCCCATTAACATCATGTGATTGTCGCAGGTAGGTATAAATAGAGTATATCTGAGTTAGACAGAGTATGAATGTGTAATGTGAAAGTAGAGGAGATAGAGTCACTAATGAAATTATAGGGAGGAGATATGACGTCTGAAGAGTATTGGGCTACTTCTCCAGCCTCCTTCGACTGACTTTTTGGAACGGCAGAAGGAGCGTTAAATAGGGAATTTAAGCCATCGCTTAACATGTTGATGTCTTTGCAGCCGCAGAAACGTGAAGTAGGGACTTTAACCAATCACTTTTCGTCCCTGTTAAATTTTGCTTGGCGTTTGCAATGATCGGGGCTTCTGGCTCACCCGGGGCCACATAAGGACTCCCCATGACGAGATCATGGGAGCCGCGGTAGCAAAGTGGTTAGTGCACTGGCTTCCTAGCTCAGTGGTCTATGGTTCGATCCCCAGATGAGGTGGGATTTTTTAGGCCGCAAACGGCTCCTGGGTCGACTCAGCTCCAAATGGGTACCAGAGCAACTTCTGAGAAGGTTAAGGTGGCCGGCGTGATGCTGACCACATCACCCCTAGTGTGCCGATGGTCAAGATAATATGGGCCTAACACCATATTCCCAATATGCCTCAATGGGCGTGTAACGGGATCCTTTTTTTTAATGACGAGATCATAATAGAGATCTGTCACCAATGCAGCACGTATGGTAAAATGGATGAAAGGAGATTGGACTTTAACCAATGCAACCCGATGCCGTGTAGGGACATCACTAGGCAAAATTCCACATAGTTCCACAGTTTCAGTGGTCCACTGGTCAGGCCGAACTAGGCATTCTGAGATTAAGGCTCGCATCATATAAACACGTCCCAGAACGTTCGTTAATTTCCACCACCCCGAAATTTGGAGCGACGCCCCTGGCATTTCATTCACAACTCTACGAAGCCTGAGGCACGCGGCGCGATGTGCCGACTGATTGTTACGGCATTCTGCTGAGGCATGGGAATTCGTTCTACTAAATGTTTCCCCTGGTCGTTGATTACTTGTGGGGTCATTTCGGGTCAGTGCGTGGGAGTTATTATTTTGTTGAGATCTAGATCTGTTATTGGTTTGGGGTAAAGGTTCTATAGGGGTCTGTCTGGAGGGCTGTTTAGATGAAAATTCAATGTCATTGCGAGATGGCATCTCTGCTGGTTTTTGTTTCTGGCTGCCTTCTCTGTTAGCACATTTAAATATTGCTCAGCCCGAGTCAAAATTTCTTCGTGCCGTTCTGCGCCTTGCTCCGCAAGGAACCTACGCATGTCAGGCGTCATAGTGGCCATTTATCTTTTCAACCAGTAAAAGGTCTTGAAGACCTTCATACGTGTTAGACAGATCAGAAAGTTCTCGCCACGTGGTGAGATAGCCTTCCAACCTGGCTCAAAATTGAGCAAATGTCTCATTTTTCTCCTACCGGCTGTCACAGAAAAGCTGGTGAAACCTTTCTGCGTTTATTTCAAATCTTTCTAGCAACGCCTTTTTCAGCATGTCGTAGTCATTTTGCTCGGGCCCCATTCGCATATACATTGTAAGGCTGGCCCTTTAAGGCCTGGGACAATTTCAAAGTCAACTTGGAAACATTTAAACCATACAGAATTGCCACTCTCTCAAATGTTTCTAGATACGATTTTCTCATTGGGACTAAGGAGGGATTCTAATGGGAAATCCATAGCTACCAGCTGCGGAGCAAAACTACACGAGAAGTCTGCTGCTGGCGACCGAGGAGAAGAGAATTCACCGTTGGAAGAGGCAGCTTCTATGTTCCGGTTCTGGACTTACAAAGCCTTCATAGCTTACTCGTGCTGTCTTTCCTTCTCTCTTTCCTCCCTCTCGGCTTGTCCTATTCTTTCCCTTTCTCCCTCTCGGCCTGTCCGATCTTTTCCTTTTCCTCAGCTTATCTGATCCTTTCCCTCTCTTCAGCTTGTCTGATCATTTCCCTCTCTTCCCTCTCTTCAGCTTGTCTGATCCTTTCCTTTTCTCTTTCTTCGTGTTTGTCTAGTTCACCGATGACAAACGCACAAGCTTCTGCACCGGCCAACCACATCTCCTTCGCCACGTCTTTCAGACTCGAAAGTATAGCTAGTACCTTACTGGTAATCACACTTATGAGAACAAGAAAAATTACTTCTCACCCTAAAGATGAAAATGCTAATAAATGCTACTCAAATCACTTACCTTCCGGTCCTCAGTTACCTAACCTAATGGGTGCTGGTTAGCCTCGCATGTGAGATAACACACCCAATAAACAATAAAATTGTAGGCTAGACTTAAAACTCAAAAATCTAAAACCTAGTGTTGTGCAAAAATAGTCACCCACACTCACCCCACCACTTAGTCAGTTACTAAATTGAGAAGGCTGTTATTGGCAAATGCAGTAACGACTCCCCTTGGAACAAAAGCAAGCCCATAACCTGACTATCTGTAGCGTCTTACGTCTAAAAGATGAAAGATCTACCGGCTGTACTGTGCTCTCAAAAAAAAAAAAAGGAAAATTATCTACTGTGTGACGAGTAGGGTGTATGTTGGTGGATGTAGAAGATCAGACAACACTTATACACCGCTCGCCTAGCTCACTGTCTAAGGATTAATAGACCAACTCCAACAACCATATCAATCTCCGTGAATATATATCACAAATAAGTCACAATGGGCGCAGGGCCGTTACAAATATTGGAGACATAACAAATCCCGAGTGTATAAATCTGGTATGTTTTCAGGCACTCGTAAGAAATAAAGAAGTAGAAAAACACACGAGTGCTGAATAAGGAGGAGAAACCCGAGGATGTAACAGTAAATTAATATTAGACAAAACATAAAGGTATGTTTTTAGGCATCGTAAGAAATAAAGAAGTAGAAACATGGGGGGGGGGCGAGTGCTGAAAACATCCTTTAGGAGAAATGTGTTACAACAGAAGTGATTGCGTCATTTTGTCTTGTTTGGAAGGGCTGAGCGTTGCCCACTGTATACTTCCGGTGTTATCTTGTGTGTTTCGTACTGATAAATAGCCAGCAAAGCATCTTTTTTTGGGGATGCCTAGCTGGCCGTGGGGTCAGTGTGATTCGCTTGATAGCTAGGCGGAGTTGTCGTACGGAAGGTACGGGGTTCGAACCCTGGGTAAGCCACTCACGTCTGTTGTTTTTCTGTTGTCCAAGTGTTCTACTTCTTTATTTCTTACGAGTGCCTGAAAACATACTTTTATGTTTGTCTAATATTAATTTACTGTTTACAGGCCTCGGGTTTCCCTTCCTTATGTGTTATTTATGTTTATACAATACCAGAAACCTACCCTCTGTTCTATACTAATGTCCTTAAGTCTTCTACTATTTACTGGACCCAGTATCAAGGTCTTTGTCTTGTTTGGACTGACACATACTGTTAATAGGAGAACAACAGAAGTGATTGCGTCATTTAAGGGCTGAGTTGCCCACTGTATACTTCCGGTGTTATCTTGTGTGTTTCGTACTGATAAATAGCCAGCAAAGCATCTTTTTTTGGGGATGCCTAGCTGGCCGTGGGGTCAGTGTGATTCGCTTGATAGCTAGGCGGAGTTGTCGTACGGAAGGTACGGGGTTCGAACCCTGGGTAAGCCACTCACGTCTGTTGTTTTTCTGTTGTCCAAGTGTTCTACTTCTTTATTTCTTACGAGTGCCTGAAAACATACCTTTATGTTTGTCTAATATTAATTTACTATAGACATCCACCCTTCTCTTCTCTACGCTCTTCGCTGTCTCCTGTCTACTCTCTACTGACTCAACTCTCTACTGACCCAACACACTACTGACTCAACACACATCTCTCTCTGACTGACCCCTTTCATTCGTATTCACCAAACACGTGAAAACCTTCCACACTCCACTGAGCTTCATTCACGCATAACTATAGCTAACAGCTTGTCTTAACCTCTGCTCACAACATTGCTTGTAACTAAAATATTACAAGGCAAGCATTCCCAATTCACAACAACTCAAATGACGAATAAACTCCCGCTGGAGCATGGGACATTCATGCATGCAAATTACACTCAAAACACTCCATGACAACTGCACTACCACCAATTTTACCTCAAAAAAAATATATGTTGCCAAGTTTACCATAAAACTTACTA
This sequence comes from Oreohelix idahoensis, assembly GCA_024509875.1. NCBI lineage: Eukaryota > Metazoa > Mollusca > Gastropoda > Stylommatophora > Oreohelicidae > Oreohelix > Oreohelix idahoensis. Next base: position 87,197 of record JAMPIV010007409.1, on the reverse strand, counting down.
GCTATGGAAAAACTAAAAATTGTATGATGTTCAGACTACTAATTTCCAACTGTGAAAAAAACGTTTTGTGGCCTGAATCATAAAAAGGTCGTAGAGTCTGGGGGATATAATATAGATCTACTCACACTAAGAACATTCACAAGAATCAAGATAGAATCTAGTGCTAGAAGTTCATCCCGGACGGGCCATCATTCTGTCGCAGGTAGGTATAAATATAGTATGTCTGAGTTAGACAGAGAATGAACGTGTAATGTGAAAGTAGAGGAGATAGAGTCACTAATGAAATTGTAGGGAGAGATATGACTACTGAAGAGTATCGGGCTACCTTTCAGCCTCCTGCGACTGACTTTTACTAAGTCAATCTCTCGCTCGTTCTCTCTGAACAAATTAGAATATTTCTATCGCAGTATGAACAACAGCATGACATCAAGTGACAGTTATAAGAGAGAGAGAGAGATCCTGACCACAGGATATATATATATATATATATATATATATATATATATATATATATATATATATATATATATATATATATGTGTGTGTGTATGTGTAAGTGTGTGTGTGTTTATTAAATAAAACCACAACAACAAGCAATCAAAATGTGTCCACTAGCTTTGTAAGGACTAGTGAAGTTATCACATTACAACACAATAACAAATGACAACCGACTTCACTCAATCTCACACACGCCAAAATCACTTCATTCCACACCGCCAACCGTACATTTCCTGACACAAACAAAACTATAGTTTACTAAAAGGGATGAATCCCCCAGCGCTCGAGCAATGAAAGCGGCCAGTTCTTTAAGGCCATTAAAGCTCATCAGGTAATCTCCTCCTTTGCTAGGAAGAATTCCCTTGTTCCATCAAATGTTTTGTATCCTCGGATTATAGAGATAAGTTCCCACTGAAACGAGTAATAATCCTTAGGAATAACACTTTTATTGCGGGTGGCCACCTCAAATTATGCGAATATAATCCAACAATGGCTGAGACCAGTTGTGCTCACTAATCAATATATTTGTATAGATATCTTCGCATGGGAATATGTGAAAGGCAGCTAGCAAACTGGATATCCTGGGAAAACGACCCGAGGGAAAGGCTCTTCTGATAAGAGACATGAAGCCTGGAACCCACAGGTTCAGAGACTGGAAAATCGTTGGCTTCTTCTTGGCAAGTATGTTAGTAATATCCATGTGGCTAGGGCCTAAATGGGTTTGCCTGTGTTGAAGAATGGGGACGATGGCAATGACCCTTAGGCACTGTGATGGGCAATAGGTAAATACTCCCCAAAGATCACCCGGTAGGCTGGGCGACTGATAAGCCATTAGGCCGGCCGAGCGGTAGAATAAACTTGTGGTTGATAATGCAGGGCAGAAAATCAAAGGGCACGTTCTTGTAAATGCCCAGTATAATTCTGGAGAATCGTTTAGTGCCTGTCAGGAGAGCACGGTCTTTGAATGGAAAGCTTGAAAATACACAGACAAGTCTGAAAAATACACCCAAATCATATTAATCCAGAATATTGGTTTATAAATTTACCACAGGGCATTCTTTGGAAATGCCAGCATAATATAAAAAATGGTTAATGGCTTCTAGGAGAATCTATGGTTCGATGTTCATCAGGAGAGGCCACAAACGGCTGTGGGTGACCAGCCCTGGGTTCCAGAGCAACTTGGAAAAAAACGGCCGGCGTGATGCCGACCACATCACCCCTAGTGTGCCGACGGTCAAGATAATATGGGCCTAACACCATATTCCCAATATGCCTCAATAGGCGTGTAACGGGTTCCTTTACCTTTTTTTTACATTCTTTAACTCCATCACAAAACAAACACACCCCTTCTCTCCTTTGATATAAAATCTACAACACACACCTTCTCCCTCCCCCCTCCCCCTTTCTTGTTCGGGTTAGCCTAACAATCGCACAGGTAAATTTCAACCCGGCGGTCTAATTGGACCCGCGTTCACACACACACACACACATACACACACACACACACAATCTCCGAAGTTGTGCAAGGCTATAGCAACAATTCAAACCACGAATAGATAATTAAAAGTATCCAGATGTGACTATACTGTAAGTTATAAATTTCATGTTGCGGTGACACACACCAATAGCAAAACGAGTAGCAGACTTTATACAGAATTAATTTATACACATATTCGCAAATGGAAATACATCGCGAAAACAAATGATATACATATGCCTCTCTCTCTCTCTCTCTCTCTCTCTCTCTCTCTCTCTCTCTCTCTCTCTCTCTCTCTCTCTTCTGTCTGATAAAATATATCTCTGTCTTATATATATTTTGTCTTGGCCGTACTTCTTAAGCGGAGTTAAAACTGGTATAGTGCTTAATAAAATCAGAATTACTCTGTCCCCTAAAATTTACTTTACTTTGAGAACTATATATATATATACATATATATATATATATATATGTATATAAATATATATATATATATAATAATATAATATATATAATTAAATATATATATATATATATATATTATATATATATATATATATATATATATATATATATATATATATATATAAGATAATGTAAAAGTAACACGGGCCTTCACTCTATATTGTTTAAGCTAGAAACTCAATAAATTAACTAAGAAAAAAAGGAGGTATGCTTACTAAGGAAGGAAAAATATCCGCACTACATGCTATAAGCTATCAACTGAATAACACGTAAGTAGGTAGCCAAAGATCCTCTCGAGACGACTGGTAAAGAGAATAAGGGAAGTCTGCTTAAATAGCCAGAAAAGTCCCCATATGATCGGCCAGCGTTCCTCAGTCCCGCTAGAGATGAAACACAGACGTAAGACTTGAGAGAGAGAGAGAGAGAGAGAGAGAGAGAGAGAGAGAGAGAGAGAGAGAGAGAGAGAGAGAGAGAGAGAGAGAGAGAGAGAGAGAGAGAGAGAGAGAGAGAGAGAGAGAGAGAGAGAGAGAACGTCTTCGGTCGCCGCGAGAGACGAGGAAATCGACGTAACTTTTGCCCGTTTTCCCCCGTCCTACCAGCGACCTTTGTTCGTGACAAACGCCGAAGATGGCAAAAACAAGCCGACAGAGAGTTCCCCGTGTAGACGAGGGACTCAGTACTCAAAAGAACACTGAAATTAGCCACTCGCTAAATAAAAGACTTTTTGACAAAATGCCGCTTACTATGTGCAAGGAGGTGGACCTAGCTTGACCTTCGCGAGATTGACAGAATCAAAGAGAGGATCTAAGCTATTAGAACAAAAATGACAGAACAGTGGGTGTAGACACAATTTGAAAGAAAACACCGCAGACCACTCAGATTAAAGGAGCAGACATTTCGATCAATCTGTCACAATGATGATGACCAATTTTTGTTAAAGAATTTTTCACTTTTTAATAACTGTTAAAACCTAATTGATTATTAAATTTGTTACTTATATCTATCCTAATTTAAAGTTGATTTAATCATTTTAAATGTGTTGTATCCGTATGTCTCAGGCAATTCCTTAAATACACGTAAACTGAGCAGTATAATATTAAGAGGACGTTCGCTGAATTAACTCAGCTGGGGACTTGAACGAGCTAAGATAAACCCTATCCTTCACAAAAGTTGACGGCAGATACTAAAGTTAACGTGCTCAGCCAATGCAGCATTGTTCTCACTTTTCTGAGTATCCTGTGAACAAGCCCTGGAGGTTGAAGCATCATTATCCTTCTATCTACAACTCTGCCAAAAGTAATCTTGTGCGAAGGCAGACACTTTTGAAGACCCACATCAGTTACTCATGAGTTTTGGCCACTGTTGGACCACTACTGCAGAGCTAAGGGGAGGCAAAACCGTGACACCCACAAACAACATATGTCTACTTATGGAAAACGGAAAATGCGAATGAAAATCACTGCAACTATGAAGTACAATGTGAATGAATGAACATTGTACCTTCCCTGACACTAGCAGCACATCATGTGTTGTTTCTATAGCTATTTATTTTATATGGTCAGGTTTTTAGTACTACCAGTATGAAAAAGGGATATTTCCTGTTATTAATAAGTGTAAAGTCATAACATATTATGACAATAGACACAATTTATTAACAGAGCGAGAGGAAACGAAGTTATTGGAAATATAACAACACGTCAAATAGGACTCTTAATAAAAACGATATGGGAAAAGGAGAGAGGCATAATTGCTTATGTTATGGCATTTGATGATGATGTATTGTTGTTACCTAAGGTGAGGACAGAAAGACAGAAGTTTAGATGGACGTGACAGCACAAAATAGACGTAGCGAAGCAAAGTGACAACCATTCAAGTGCTGACATAGTCTTTGAAGAATTTTATCAAAACTGTAGCGTGCGCAACATGCTAGCAGCTTGATAACCCCTGAACCAATGATGGCCAACTAAGTTTGACCAGTATCCCGTGCTAAAATCTTGGTGTATCATCGTTAACCCCGTCCTACAGGTACTACTTGTAATGTTAATAGGAAGAAAAACTAACGAAAAATCAGCCTGTTTTATGTATATATTTCACAAAGTGAGTAAAACTACACAATCTAACTTTCCCACGCTAGCCTAATGACTAAATTGACACTAGTTACTAATAATCTGTAAATTACCATCGCCAGGGTAATTTACCTCCTAGTTTTTGACTAATGATCTAATCCAAACAGAAAATATCAAACTGATGATTCGAAACTTCAGTATTTTTGTAATTTAAAAATAATTTCTTGCTTCTTACAGATGTGGCTGAGCAGCGTTTTTCATACACGAGAAACATCTCATGCCAAAATAACAACAACAAATGCAGCAGCAATAACAACACGAACTGCTTGCTTGTGTACAGGTATAGGATGGTGACGTAGCATATCAACTGTTAAAACTGGCATATTAAATCTCTAAAATCAAATTTAAATTAAAAAATACATTCAACAGCCTGGGCAGAATCAGTGTTAACATCGAGGGTGCTTACGCTGTTGACATGGACTATTTTGCTTGGGCAAGTCGGTCAAAATGCGCCACAGCTTTAACGAGTTATCAGGAGCACAGAGATTTATGATAACAGTTGTTATGAAAATGATTCTCATAACACCTCCGGATTTGTAAGATAGTGGAAAAAAAATTTCCATTTACCTCGTAAAAAAACAAGGATGGAAGGAAGGATGGAAGTAAAGAAGGAAGGAAGGAAGAAGGAAAAAAGACGGAGGAAGAAGAAAAAAGAAAGGAAGACGGAAAGAGCAAGAAGACAAAGACAGATGGAAGAAAAGTGGGAGGAAGCAGGGGGAAAAAAAGAAGACAGGAGGAAGAAATAAATATGGAGAAGAAGGAGAAAAAAGAGGAACTTTACCTTACTTGTATCTTTCTATCCCCTCAGATTTTGCCTAAAATAATCTTGTCCACAGAACTCTACTTAGTCCAGTTCGTCGTCTTTGTTGGCCTTCCGTTGACCAATACTATTCTGTTACGATTTATTCATTATTTATTAGGAGTTTTTCTTTGCATCTGCCAGGTGTGCCGCGCTCAACCTAAACACTAGTTCCGACAGTTATGTTAGGGCGCACGTCCAAATATAAAACACCTCGTGATCTGATTAGTTTAACTCTATGTTATTCACGCCCTTCTTCTATTGGCAATTTCCTCCTACACCGCGCTGTTTGTCCATCCATTATTTTTTTTTCGTTGTCTTACTGTGTCATTTCATCTGTCAGTCTTTCTGGTTGTTGCCTGGTGTTCCATGTTGTTTCTTTTCCCAGAACGTGTTCTACAAATGTTGATTATCTTTATCTTATTTTTGCATTGATTTGCCCTTTTCTTTACAGACTCTGTCAGGATCTAATGGCTAGATATCATAAATGGACCGCATCTCTTTGTTGATCTCTGAAGTTTGCCCCGAGTACGCAAGCCACAGAAACGCCTGATCCGCATAAGTCTCCCGTGTTGTTGATGTTGTTGTTTAACTATGATGGCTGAACTTGTTCCTCTTTCGCAACCAATACTAAGTTGAAGAATCCTTGTCATAATCTACTTTACAGATCTTCGGTTTTCCTGCGGCTTTTCTGCCATTCCGAAACTTGTTGAAGTGAAGTCTTCTTCTTCTTCGTTCGCCCTGAAAAGGACGGTGGTTGCGTTGTGTCTGTTTACGCCTAAGCTGTGATATCTGCACCTTTCCGTCGACACATCCGACTTCAGCTCGGCATTTTTTTAGGGACCGGGTTTGCCTTCCCATTGCGATCCGCACTCGCTCAACCAGACTGCACTGCTGCAGACTGTTTCCAGGACCACCACGTGGAGGTGGAGTGCGGTCTTGACCAGCTCTGGTTCGCTGGTCCTGACGCAAGCAGTCAAGCTATGAGTCGCTGACTGCGTTCACTATTGCTGCGTCTTTGGGTCCCGAAGTGAAGTCAAGCGCCCCAGTTTCCTTCCCAGGTATCCTATCCTGGTTTGGCATACATTTAAAGAATCCTCACATCTAGCTTCAAGCTTGAAGAGGGAGTAGTTTCCCCGTCATCTATTGAGGCTCTCCAAATATGCAGTACTGAAATGATATGTTCTATTTATGGGCTCTCCCAAGAAATCGTCACCTCTTGCACAGAGCCACCCTGTATAAGGCGAATTGATGAACAATACTATGACTTTCGAAATGATTTGTTAGATTATTTAAAATCAATCTCCATAATTCGCCATTCTTAACTGTTGTGATAATTTGTACACGTAGTTCCTGGCCCATGGATGCTTTTTGGGTTCCAATTCACCTGTGTTTACTTTATTATATCACTTGATGACTACCTTCATTGTGCGTCCTTCCGCGGTTCTAGTCAAATGTTTGTCTTCTTCTCTGATCTTGTACAAGTAACATTTCCTAGGCTCTTTACCTCAGCTCTAACATGAAAATTATGTAATGCCATAGTAATCCATTTTGGCGTGAACACCAAAATATGAACTCTTTAATTTTCATTCTGGCAGTAAATTAAATTACCCATCGAGTTAAAATTTATTGCAGGTAATTTTGATAACTGCTTGAAAATTAACATAACCATGATAATGATAAACGTAAATATAAACATCTATCATTAACGTACATATCAAGAATCGGACATTTACACTAAAGGCGTTTCTTGCCCCTAAACATACAGAACTCGGTAAGTCGTAGTACTGAAAAGATGGAAGTTTATGATTTTAATTAGGTCAACCCGCGAATGTACATGAATACAAGTATAAGGTATTACTCTTCGAGTGCATCTAGGTTGAAGTAGATCTTAAACTACGTGTAAAAGTGGGTAGGAAGTAATGGTTCTAATGTAGCAGCTAATTTCTTTAATTTATTGTAGGATATTTTAATAACATCGGACTAGGGTGAAAGGTTATTTATTTATTTTTTGTTGTTGTTGCTGTCTTTTTTTATTAGTCCAGTTTTACTTCATCTTGAAATGGCGAGGTAAAATTAACTAAGTCAGCGGAAACCTACTGATGGCAGACTCAAACAAGCTGAAAAGTTCATAGAGGAGAGGCCGGGAAACTGGAGCAAAATGATCCTCAAATTTTGCTGGTCTTAGGGACCACAATTCAAGACTGGGAAACTATTATGCTACAAAATTTAAGATTGTTTATTGGACTAGCCTATATTTTAAAAAGACATCCCACTACAGTAAAGTTAATTTATTTTTTGCAGTTGGCTGTGACCACCAGTTTTTACACTCAATGTGTCTTGTCTTGAACGACAAGCAAAATTAACTGACGCGTGATGGCAGACTCAAACAAGCTGAAAAGTATCATAGACACGAAAGCAGAACAATACTGGAAAAAAGAAGAGTCCTCAAATTTTGAAACTTAGGGACCACAATTCAAGACTGGGAAACTATTATGCTACAAAATTTAAGATTGTGATGTGGACTAGCCTAAGTCCAGAAAAGACATCCCACTACAGTATAAGAAGCAGTGGTGACCACCAGTTACACTCAATGTGTCTTGTGGAACGACAAGCAAAACTGACGGTGATCTTCTGAAATATCAAAGACACGAAAGCAGAACAATACAAAAGAAGAGTTTAGAAACTTGGAATTGACAGCAGAGCGCACATTGAGAGAACCAGCGGGCGCACATTGAGAGAACCAGCGGGCGCACATTGAGAGAACCAGCGGGCGCACATTGAGAGAACCAGCGGGCGCACATTGAGAGAACCAGCGGGCGCACATTGAGAGAACCAGCGGGCGCACATTGAGAGAACCAGCGGGCGCACATTGAGAGAACCAGCGGGCGCACATTGAGAGAACCAGCAGAGCGCACATTGAGAGAACCAGCAGAGCGCACATTGAGAGAACCAGCAGAGCGCACATTGAGAGAACCAGCGGGCGCACATTGAGAGAACCAGCGAGCGTACATTGAGAGAACCAGCAGAGCGCACATTGAGAGAACCAGCAGAGCGCACATTGAGAGAACCAGCGGGCGCACATTGAGAGAACCTTCTGATAGATTTACAGAACAGTTCTTGTTCTAAAATCTCCAGCGTATGAAAAGTAGAGGGAGACAAAAAAACTAAAGGAAATTAGGCGCATACATGAAGGGTGTTTAGAATACACGGGAACACCTCGTAAGGATAGCATAGGACAAGATGGCTTGGCGTTTTTTTTTTAAGGCATGTGCTCCACTGGGGGCGCAATGGTAGTTATTTAATTGCCGTAACTTGGCAATTCTCTTTGTCCTATAGTTAGGACGCATCGTCCATTTTTGTTTACCACGTCGTCCTTCATCTAGACAGGGTTTCCTCACCTTGTTTATGCCATGGACCCCTTTGATTATCCGATGAAGGCTAGGAACCACTCTGAAAGTTTGATGAAGGCTAGGAACCACTCTGAAAGTTCGATGAAGGCTAGGAACCACTCTGAAAGTTCGATGAAGGCTAGGAACCACTCTGAAAGTTCGATGAAGGCTAGGAACCACTCTGAAAGCTCGATGAAGGCTAACCACTCTGAAAGTTCGATGAAGGCTAGGAACCACTATGAAAGTTCGATGAAGGCTAGGAACCACTCTGAAAGTTCGATGAAGGCTAGGAACCACTCTGAAAGTTCGATGAAGGCTAACCACTCTGAAAGTTCGATGAAGGCTACGAACCACTATGAAAGTTCGATGAAGGCTAGGAACCACTCTGAATGTTCGATGAAGGCTAAGAACCACTCTGAAAGTTCGATGAAGGCTAGGAACCACTCTGAAAGTTCGATGAACGCTAGGAACCACTCTGAAAGTTCGATGAAGGCTAGGAACCACTCTGAAAGTTCGATGAAGGCTAAGAACCACTCTGAAAGTTCGATGAAGGCTAGGAACCACTCTGAAAGTTCGATGAAGGCTAGGAACCACTCTGAAAGTTCGATGAAGGCTAGGAACCACTCTGAAAGTTTGATGAAGGCTAGGAACCACTCTGAAAGTTCGATAAAGGCTATGGACCCCTTCATGGAGAAAAAGTGAAATTTAAACTTTAGGTTAAGTACATGGACCCCCAAGAATCCATTCATGGACCACCATGGAATTCGTGGACCACAGGTTAAGAAATCTTGATCTAGACGAATCTACGGACGATGCAAAAATAATTATTTGAGCATTAAAATAAAATAAAGACACAAACTTTGAAGATAACAGTCTGCTTAGAACCGGACCAAAAAAAAAAAAAAACCGAATGCAAGCTTAAACTGAAGAGCATACACCTAGACAACTAACCCCTTGCTTAACGCATAAGGCACAACTATGGAACCAGAAGGACACAACGAGGAGGTTGTTGTTGTTTAACTAGGGCAGTTGAACTTCTCGCTGTTTCGCAGCCAATGCCAATTTGAAGAATCTGCACGTTTTCAGCAGCTCTTGGGCGGTGCCTAAAGAGCGTTTGTCATTGTTGGGGGGGGGGGGGGGGACAATAGCTTTCTTCTTTCTGTGAACAGTACTAAGGAACATTCTGAGAAAAGACGCAATAAGAGCAATGAAAGAGGTTGCTTGATTACTTACTACTTACTTAGTCCTTCCCCTTCTACCCTGGGATGTAGAGGTTCACTAGAGAGACCGCCATACTTATTCTATCGGAAATCTTCCTTCTGGCCTGGTTCCAATCCTCGGCCCTTCAGAAATTGTCTAATGTTGTTCTCCTAGCGAACTCTGGATCGTCCTGGAAGTCTGGATCCCCTGGCTCTTGGTTGAAAGAGGGATTGCACCAGGATATGATCACAGAAAGGTGGAGTGATGAGGTATATGGTGGCGTTGGTCAATTACTTCTGAGCCAAATTTGACTAAAACCGTGTGAAACATTAAACGAATTAGTAACACACATAACTGTTAGCTTGTGGGGATCGGTGAGATTGTATTACAATATATTTAAGATGGGGTTGTTGTACTCTACAAATTTAGGAACCACTGTTACCATAAACAAAAACAAATAAACAGGAAGATGAAAACACGATGACAAACGGTCATACCAAGAAGGTCATTGAAGATAAAGCGTGATTTATGACACATCCTGACTGAAAAGCAGAAATTTATGTAACATTTATAGTAAACAAGTGCGACTTGCCTTTTCAGAACAGGAGCTGCCAATAAGGACGCATTATTGCGACATTGACATTTTCGGGTCAGTTCAACTCATTTCTTTGATATCCGCAATGGTAATACAATTTCTCACCTGATTACCTGAGGGTGACTCGGTAAGTTTAGAGGGAGTGTGATTGGCGCTTACGATTAATGTAATAGAAAACGACATCTTAGAGCTCTAGGAACTGCCCCACATTAGCTGCCACAAAGTTGCGGTCTTTCTTGTCTTTGGTGAGGCCATTAGCTTGCTTGTATTTCCATGTTTACACACCAGGGTAGAAGAGGAACGACTAAGCAAGTAAGTAAGTATTTCCCAGTTAGCTTCTTTGTGCTGTTATACAGGTCTCTCCTATTTCATTTGGCTGCAGATTCCTCTGCTTCAGGGGGACAGGCATAGATAACAAAATTCGAATACAAAAGATTAGAGGAGCTTTAATTTCTTTAGGAAATATACGGAGACCAAAAGAAATCAAGTCCAACACAACAACCACGAATCTTCAACTCAAATGTCAAGTCAGTCCTATTGTATGGCTCTGTCAAGTCAGTCCTATTGTATGGCTCTGTCAAGTCAGTCCTATTGTATGGCTCTGTCAAGTCAGTCCTATTGCGTGGCTCTGTCAAGTCAGTCCCATTGCATGGCTCTGTCAAGTCAGTCCTATTATATGGCTCTGTCAAGTCAGTCCTATTGCATGGCTCTGTCAAGTCAGTCCTATTGCATGGCTCTGTCAAGTCAGTCCTATTGTATGGCTCTGTCAAATTAGTCCTATTGCATGGCTCTGGAATATGAAGCACAACTAAAACAACCAAAAAATCTACAGGCGTTCACAAATGGATGCTTGCGTAGAATAGAAGGACTAAAGTGCTATGACAAGATCACTCATGTGGAACTGATGACAAGAACCTAACTAGCGCCAGTGAAACAAGAGGTGAGAAGAAAACGCTGGAGATGGATAGGACACACGCTGAGAAAACTTGTTGATAGCATTACAAGGCAGTCCTTGTTCTGAAATCCCTAGCGTAAGAGAGGAAGAGGAAGACAAAATAACAGGAGAAAAGAGCTAGTGACAGACATGAAGGGGATGAAGAAGAAATGGAAAAACCTTGAGTTGATGGTACGAGAAGGAAGACTTGGCATTTGTTTGTTGAAGACCTATGCTCCTTGGGGAGATGAAAGGTGAAAGAAGAAGTTGTAATCATTCATTGGTCACCCTGAACCTCAATGACGTACCTCACTGATTCCAGGATTTACGAAGTTGGAGACTGTTACCGGGGTATTCTGTCTTTAGATTGGCATTGATGTTGTCTGGTTTGTCGGTCCTACTAATGTGGCCGACGTACTTCTGATCACGCGAATAATGTGGGCCGTTTCTTTGGCTTACAGTGATGACCTGGTTAATGATAATAGGATGGGTCAGCGACGAGTAACGATGTAGGATGGGTCAATACAAGATGACCAACTGGCACGGATAAACACTGTACTCGTTGGGAGAGTTAGTGTTGACAACATATTTTTCATGACGAAACTTTACATCAGTAGTTCACAGAAATTCTTCATCAGCAATGGTCATCAGAAAAGGTTCATAGTCAATAACAATCAACATGGACGTTGACCAACCGCACTAGCCGCTGCCACATCAAGGTTAGCGGAAGCTCTACGGCAACGTATTGGTAAGATGCATGGGTTTACAAAATGACCATGTTAAATCTTTGAGCATATATATATATATATATATACAGTAGAACTCCATTTATCCGAACCCCATGGGACCGAGCATCGTTCGGATAATCAAATGTTCGGATAATTGGATTACATAATGTATCGAGTACATGTACACATATTTCTAAAAATAATTAACCATCACAAGGAAAATACACTATAAAACATATTTACTTGTACTGTAATAATAATACCCACACTGTATTAGGTTACTGTATCACCAAAATCTGTCATTACACTGCAGTGCATGTACTACTTGTATTAATTTTTTTTTTTAAGAAAGAGAAATGTTTTCAAAATAACATTACAAACGATTCAAAACCAGGCGCAACTTACATATAAATGTACTTGCACAGATGTAGCCCACTATTTAAAATAATGAGGAATCCTCTTTTGCACCAAACTGGATAGTCTCCTTTTGGCTGCTAAGGTCCCGCTTTCTCTTCAACAGCAGAAGCTGTGTAGGACAGCTTCATCTTCTTGCTCGTACCAAGCCATACGCTGATTCTAGTGCTATAAAGGCCTCTTCAGGACTTGGTCGACGTTTTGGGTTTTCTTCATAATCTACAAGTACATCAATGTACTTCTGAGGAGTCATCGGTCACTACATGTATTTGGTTTTCTTTTTTGCACAAAAGACAAAATTCTTCGTCATTCAAAAACTGAAAACCAGAATCATTATCATCTTTTAGCCACATGTGGGCATCATCTTTGTCACAGTCCGAAAATCCGGGCATTGAAACAGTTCCACAACTTCATTTATACAATCATCATTTGTGTCCACTGCAGTAGTTTCATTTCCTCCTTTTTTCCCAAGCAATCTATTCCAAGCCTTGCTAAGATTATCTTGTGACAGGGTGGTCCAAGCATCAGCTAACATATAGCAGCAGTCTTTGAAATCAAGCTTTTTGGAAAACGCCACCACACTTTCTTCATCTTCAGCCAACAATAAACGATCAGGGGCTTCCTTCTTGTACATCTTTTTTAAAGCTTTGCTATAACACCCTGATTCATTGGTTGAATCAGTGCTGTTACATTGGGAGGCAGAAAAATTACTTTAAAATTTGCATCAACTGCATTCAATGTATCCGTCTCTGGATGAGATGGTGCATTGTCCAGTAGAAGGATTACTTTTCCAGTTTTCTTTTCTTGTTCTCTCAACCTCTTCACATTTGGGATGAACTGATTTGTATACCAATCAAGAAATATTTCACTATTCATCCAAGCACTCTTCTGTGCTTTGTAGCACAATGGGAGACATGTCACATTCTTTAAACAACGTGGTTTTTTGGCTTTGCCGATCATTAGCACCGGTAAACGATGACTCCACTGGCATTCGCGGCTACCAAAATTGTTACTCTCTCTTTGCACTTTTTAAACCCAGGGGCAGCTGCTTCGCGCTGAGATGCAAGTGATTTTTGAGGCAATGATTTCCAGTATAAGCCATCTGTCGGCATTATACACATCATCGAGTGAATAACCTTCTTCTTCCAAAAAAGCCAAGAATGTTTCTTTAAAATTTTCAGCGGCAGTTGCATCGCTAGATAAAGATTCCCCTTGAATCTCCAGTTCTCGTATGCCATGACGAGATTTAAAGTCAGGAGGACCGTCAAGTTGACCGTTGAACTGCAGTGACTTTTCACACAATAGAGAGCCAGAGATAGGTTCCGATTTGCTTCTTCTTTGCAGACACCATATATACAAAGCCTCTTCCAATTTCAAATATTTCGCATTTCTCATGGTTTTACGTTTCTTCGACCCATTTTCACTCTCCAATTTCGATGCAAAACTCATAATTTTATCCTTTATACTTTTGTTGTCAGAGACGGTAGCGAGGCTAGATACTTCAAACGAACCGTTTCTGGCTAAATAATATTGGCAATAAAAGCTTCTTGGTATAGTTCACTCAAGAATAGCATCATCTTCTTTCAGATGAACATAATTACTTCATAACCGTTCTTTCCTAGACTTAGGATAAGCACACGAAATAAATCACGTCTTTACACGACGATGGATATCTGGATCTGCCTCAAGGACATAGTCCGCAAGGTTGCCACTCAAGTTCTAGAGATAAACCCAGATTTTCTTCTTTAAAAAACCCAGAAATACCCAGATTATGTTATGCCTCAAATACACGGTATAGACGATGCTTACACAATATTTTACTGTAACTTTAGCACAAATAAGCTATGTGCTATTAATTTTTATTTATTTCTTAATTTTTACTTTATTTTTTATTACCAAAAATTCACAATTATATAAAATGATTTTATTAACACCCCAATATATGAACTCTTGAAAATAAAGATATTTTAACAGTAACATGAAAGCCGACAACAGTATCTCCGCTTTAGTAATTTTGTCTTGGAGACAGGGCTCTTTTGGTTTGATGAAAAACGTGTTAATGTTCAGAGTTTCGCTTTTGGCGTCGAAGTTTTTCATGTGCTTTTATGTGTCAATAAAGCTGTTTTGTTGGCATTAGTTAATGTACATGAATAGACCGTACAAATCGCAGCATAGCGATTGCCAAAATTCGGCTTTATCCAGTCCTTCAGTTCGCTGCCTGTTAGCCATTTCTCACAAAAAGCCTGCTGATATAACGGCTTCACTTTTTTACGCAGTGGCGTGTGTGACGTCATGCTGCTACAACCACATAGCATACCTTCATCATCGCTTAAATCTAAAATTTAAAAAGAATACTTTAAAACACATCGCAAAAATGACGGAGTATTGTAGATGACAACCATTAACAGAATAACAGGAAATAGATAACTGATGTAAACGAGTCAAAAACAACGTCATTGATGTGGTTAAAAACAAGAATTAAATTTAAGTTGAATAAAAAATATATAGCACATAATTTTTTACATTTATTTTTATATATAAATATAATGCATAATGCTCAGTGCACAGAATATACATACATTGTAAATGCCAATTGTCAAATATACCCAGATTAATGCATATTTGGGAAAAAAAATACCCAGACGGAAGCCAAAAAAAACCCAGATCTAGTAAAAAAAAATACCCAGCTGTGGCAACACTGATAGTAAATATCTAAACAAATCACTGCGTCATGCCGCGCCATGCCCGTTTAATACTGGTGCACGGTCGTATGCAAATAACATTACAAAAAATATAATTGCTGTGCTCAGATGCACGACTGAAAATCTCAAGCGAACATAAGAGAACTTTAAACATTTATCTGACCCTCAATGAATATAAAGTATTTAACAGAGACCGCTTAACTTAGTTTCCTTGATGAATTCTATCTCGCTCGAAATGCAGTCCTCGAGTTCTATTTAAGCTGTTTTGTTAAATAAATTTAAAAAAACACAGGTCATATTGATTGCTAGCGACAAGAAAAATAGTATAACTCAGTATTATCGACAAACCAAGTCCACAGTATTTTGAGTTTGTTTATGCAAGCAGCGTCGAGTGGCAGAGTTTGTCCAGCGCTTTCTTCTCGAGACATGTGAAGAAGTACTGAGAAAAAGAGAACATCGGCACAAAGCATAGATAACAACAGAAAACATTACCAAGATAGAAGACAGGAAAAACAAGAAAGCAGATTTAAACAGAAGCAAAACCAGAAGCTCCAAAGCCGAGGCTCACGAAGGGTACATAGAAGCAAACAAAGAAGTAAGAAGAAACATCAAAAGACACAAGAAGAAGTATATTGAAGAGCTGGCAAGGGAAGCAGGGGAAGCTACTGCCAAAGGAAATATGAGGGATCTGTACAACAACACAAAGAAGCTAACAGGGAAATGTAAGCAAGCAAATGGCCTCATAAAAGATAAGAATGGAAAATTGCTTAGTAATATACAAGAACAAATGAAGAGATGGACAAAATATTTTGAGGAACTTCTCAATAGACCAGCTCCAACTAATCCCCCAAACATCCAGCCAGCAGAAGAGGAGCTACAAATCAGCTGTGAGCGACCAAGTAGAGAAGAAATAAAGAAAGCCATTAAGCTTCTGAAAAATGGAAAAGCAACTGGTCCAGATGCCATTCCAGCAGAGGCCATCAAAACAGATATTGGTACCTCTACGGAGATATTATACAAACTACTTGGCAAAGTCTGGGAGAGAGAGGAAGTACCAGCAGAATGGAAGGAAGGTTATCTGGTCAAGTTGCCTAAGGGAAATTTACAAGAGTGCACAAATTATAGAGGAATAATGTTTCTATCTGTTGGGAGTTAGAAAATGCAGTTAGTTTGAATGCCCAGAACACCGCTTCGCTACCACAGTCTACTAGGCACTCTATGTCACGCGATGAGACTGGCAGTGTGACAAGCTAGCAAATTGCAGGAAAGGCTTGCTAACGAGGCGTGTGCAAAAAGAGAAGAGAGTTTAGCAGAAAAGTGTATGGAAAAACGAGAGATTGAAGTTCCAGCCATTTGGCAGTTGAGATGTGTATCTGGGTGTGTGTGTATGGCCCATAAGATATATTCATGTATACAATATTCAGTATATTGAATGTATACTCGTACAACTGTATTTCATATTTCATGATTGAAAGGATTGTTTCTTACATATGAGTGACTATTATTATTATTATTAATCTTGGTTGTGTACGAATTGCCTGACCACATCAATGGGTCTATTGTGAAGTTCTTCATGTTTATTAAAGTTATAAACCGTTACCCAGCAGTTATTACTTTCTTTGGAGAAAGAGATGTGTGCACCAAAAGTAAACTAATACTTGTTTGCCAGGCACATAAAGAAAAAACCCTGGACATTAACTTTCGTATCAATATCAGATATTTATAAACAAGCTTGCAAAAGCTACAAGCGAAAATAATCACCCAACACTATCAGTGCCCGGAAAAATATTAAACAGAATCATCCTTGCAAGATTAAAAGAGTCCACAGACAAGCAACTGAGAGATGAACAAGCAGGTTTTCGACAAAACAGATCCTGTACAGATCAGATAGTTACATTGAGAATAATAGTTGAACAAATTATGGAATATAATTCACCGCTTTACATTGGATTCGTGGACTACGAAAAGGCATTTGACAGTGTAGAGAGAGAATCACTTTGGAAACTGATGAGGCATTATGGAGTTCCCATGAAGATCATTAACTTAATAAGGAAGGCTTATGAAGACATGACATGCAGAGTTCTTCATGAAGGACAACTTACAGAACCGTTTATGATAAGAACGAGAGTGAGACAGGGATGCCTCTTGTCTCCATTTCTTCTCTTACTCGCAATAGATTGGGTTATGAAAACATCGACATCACACAAACAGAAAACGGAATCCAGTGGAATCTGACCAAACAGTTGGTGATCTGGATTTTGCAGATGACTTGGCTCTTCTGTCCCATAACCATAATCAGATGCAAGAGAAAATGAAAATTCTCGATGACACAACAAGTCACAGCAAGTGGGCCTGAAAATACACAGGGAAAAGACAAAGATTATGAGAATAAATGCAAGAAATGATAACAAGATTGAACTTGAAGAAACATCACTAAAGGATGTAGAATCGTACACATATCTTCGTAGTAATATAGACAAAGTTGGAGGGACAGACAATGATATGAAAACAAGAATACAAAAAGCAAGAGGCGTTTTCATTGCATTGAGAAACATATGGAGAACAAGAGAAATCAAGTCCAACACGAAAATAAGAATCTTCAACTCAAATGTCAAGTCAGTCCTATTGTACGGCTCTGAGACATGGAGAGCAACAAAAACAACAACTAAAAAGCTACAGACTTTTATAAATGGGTGCTTGCGTAGAATAAGACTGAAATGGTATGACAAAGTCACAAATGTGGAATTGATGACAATAACCAGACAAGTGCCAGTGGAACAAGAGCTGAGAAGAAGACGATGGCGATGGATAGGACACACATTGAGGAAACTTCTTGATGGAGAAGAGAGCTGGATACAGAGGTGAAAATGATGAGGAAAACATGGAAAGAACTTGAGCGGATGGCACAGGACAGGAAGACTTGGCATGTGTTTGTTGAAGGCCTATGATCCCTGGGGAGCTAAAGGGAATTGATTGATTGATTTCTTCTCAAGGCAAAGTTGCCAGGGTCGAAACCTGATTGTGTCATGCTCCTGGCTACCCAGCTGTATATTGGTGGCTGACTGCTTCTGTGTTAGTGAAGACAAAGGAAACGAAGAAGGGAACCATGCCCCCGACCCAACACTTCACCCCCTACGACAGTATTTGCTGTGAGACCAGCTTTACTTTTTTTTAACCTTGCGTCAGTGTACAAATATTCCATGTGGCTTTTCTGAAATTGTTAGTTTTGACACCGGTAGCTATGATTACGGTATGTGTCGGTCATCTGCAGCTCGTGATTTTCCCTACCGAACTAGAATTTCTTAATCGGACATTTTCTGACCTTACACCATCATCAGCTATATTGCCCTTGGAAATACCCTTTGGAGCTACTGGTACTCTCAAGTCACCAGCGATTGGGATGACGCTCATCGGTCGCATGACATTTCATGAAGCGTTTGAGGCATTTTACAGAGATAAAGATGCCATGCGCCGTCCCACCTCGCTTTCAACAACGATTACCATTTGGTCCTCGGCTACTTAATTAATTGAGTCAGCCTTTACACTAACGATATTTGGAGGATCAGCTGTAACGCGTTGATACTGAATGACGCTTTGATACCAAGTAGGTTTTTGTTGGTGGTACTAGTGCTACAGACTGGTGGGTATAAGCTGTAACATCACTGGCTGATTGATTATATACCTGATGTGTACTGTCACTGGATACTGACTGGTATATCGTGCTGTAATATGATTTATCGCGAATGCGTGACATGAAAGTTCGTCAAGGTGGACATCTATGTAGCAGTGCAGACTTGTATCACAACATGTAACATACAAGAGTGTGTGTGGCATTCATCACATTGAAAGGTGTAGATGTGGGGTTGATGGAAGCACATGTTGTACGTGTTACAGGTATGGAGTCAAAAATATAGGTGAACAGCTGTGGACGTTTTCACAATTTATTATAGTCACAGCAACAAGACGTAAACAAATCCATGTAAGCATGACACAGGAACATGCAGGATATGAAGACATAAACACTGTGGATTCCTCATATGTAGACATAAGCGTCTAAGTTCAAAGATATACCGCTAATCATGCGGGTTTTTGAATCATGTCTATTCTCCTGGGTTTCTGTGTGTAAATCTAAACCTGACGGTCTTAGATGGCTCCAACGAGCGTAACAAGTAGAATTCTCTGCCTTTCAACCATTCGTGAGCTCTCGTCACCGGTTGACTCAAAATATGTTCCTTACACTGCGAACAAAGGAAGTGTGAAAGTTTCGTTTTTTACCTTGCTTCGAATTCCTAACACAACTTAGAAGCAACTGTCGTCTTCCTGACGAACAGAAATAACACAGGGGACTTTAAATGACAGTGGAAGAGTTTCCATCCCCAAAGGCAATGCAGAGAAGTAACCAGACATTTCGTCTGACCAACCCAGTTCAACAAAACCGGCTTCCCGCACAGGAAATCTTTTTCTAGTTCACGCATGCGCTGTCCGCATAACCTCTGACCTATGCAGTCAGCTGGTATATCCTTTTAAGAGGAGTAACTACATATTTACTTTCCCTCAAAGCAAAAAATGAGTATTCGCCCTTAGATTAGGGTTCTAACGAAAAATACATAAGACCCGAAATCTTACTCAAAATATTTTCAAACATAACAAGTATACAGACAGACTACATTACTAGTTATGAAAACTGCACGTAACACGCGTTCTTTGCAGATAGTCGTATCGAAAAAAATAAGTATGCCACATTTGTTTGTTTGTTTTTTTTTTTTACGCCCGCTAATACTCGAGGCGAATCTCAGGTTATTATTAATGTCTAGCCTGACATTGATTTTACTTGATCTTGGATCACCCGGTCGCCAGAGCGGTGTGGTAACCACTACGCTAGCGCGGCTCCCCCACATTTGTTAAAAATTAATCTTTATCAATATCGTTACTGACTATGTCAGGCATGCAAAACATCCGTCCCGCGGACAACATACTGCCCGTCGGCTCTCACCGTGCGGTCCGCGACAGATTTTGAAATTAATTATAATTCCGGTTTTTATTTTTGAAAGTATAATTATGTGAAAGCCCTGTGTAGTTCCCTAACTAATTTGTCATTACAGAATTGATTGTAACGTACAGGCTTGCAATGTAAATACTAGTATAGTACTAGTGTAATACTAGTATTCGGTATCAGTCGTTCTAACAAGTTCATGACCTACAAGCAATGAACAGACGTTCTAACAAGTTCATGACCTACAAGCAATGAACAGACGTTCTAACAAGTTCATGACCTACAAGCAATGAACAGTCGTTCTAACAAGTTCATGACCTACAAGCAATGAACAGTCGTTCTAACAAGTTCATGACCTACAAGCAATGAACAGTCGTTCTAACAAGTTTATGACCTACAAGCAATGAACAGTCGTTCTAACAAGTTCATGACCTACAAGCAATGAACAGTCGTTCTAACAAGTTCATGACCTACAAGCAATGAACAGTCGTTCTAACAAGTTCATGACCTACAAGCAATGAACAGTCGTTCTAACAAGTTCATGACCTACAAGCAATGAACAGTCGTTCTAACAAGTTCATGACCTACAAGCAATGAACAGTAGAGAGACTAAGACAGAGCGAGCAAGAGACTGAGACAGCCAGCGACAGAGACTAATAATACATGTGTATTCTTTCCAGAACACTGTGCCTTGTGCGTCGCAAACATTAGCTGTTCCAAAAGAATACAACCTTCTTCTTCTTTGATCCTTAGCCGCCGACCGTCAAAGCAGTCAGTGACAATCACGCCTGGTGGCGTCTTGTAGGGCAACAACAAATTGATTCCACTTTGCTCGGTGGACTGTGATTAACCGCCCAAGTATGGATATGTGTTTAAAGACGGATTATGAACTGTGAGGTATGGCTATGTATTTGAAGACGGGCGTATGGACTATGCGGATGATTGATAAATAATGAAACGTGATCCATGTGCATTGTGTGGTTACTGATTTAAGTTTGCTGTGAAGGTCTGCGGCATTTGTGGATTATAGTTGAGTTGACGTTTCCGTTTGTTAATAATGAACCCCTATGAGCCAGGCAAGGCTAAGCCCTTATAGACTGTTTATTATCGTTAAGTGTTAAAAAGCGTGAAAGATATGTTGGGACTGGATTGAACAAACTTGGTGGCCATTTGTACTGATGGGGCTTCAGTTATGTTCCGAACAAATATTGCAGCAGTTACTCTTCTTGAACAATTTATTGATAGGCCAATTATCAAACATCACTGCATTATACACCAGCTGGTTTTGTGTAGCAAAGTTTTAAAATTTGAGCGTGTAATGTCAGTGGTTATTTACATTGTGAACTTCATTCATCCTAGCTGATTCCATACGTAACGTCTTTTTAAAGACTCTCAGTTCGGTTCCTCTGGCCGTAACGTCTATTTAAAGACGCTAACTAATTTTCATTCTTTTTCCGATCAAGTATTTTAAAATGACCGGAATTTAATCCAGGACGTAAACACACTTTTAGCATTTCTGAACGGTCTTTGTTCACTTTTGGTGGGAATTTCAGTGTGTAAGCTTAATTTTATTCGCGTTTCGTAGTGATAAACAATGGCCGAAAATACACAGAATGAAAGCGGTTTACAATCGAAACGCCCTGCTTGTTTAATAGCTATTCAGTTTTGTTGCGTTTTCTGTATTACCAAATGGATTACCTACAAAATGAAAGCAATTAGAATGTATTGTGACAAAAATTTCTGATATAGGCGTTAGGTAAGTGGGGGAAAAAAATTCATAATTTCAGATCATTTTTTTTTTGGGGGGGGGGCGGGTGGGGGGGGTATGTACTTTTTAATCTAACAAAACGATTAATATGTTCATAATGCCCATTCATTTTCCTTTAATTTCATATATAATAAGTTATACTTTACTTATAAATATATATTTTATCTCAGTAGATCGATTTGGGAGGAGGTCTTCATGGCATCGATGTTTCAGCCTGTTCTTTGTCACACTATGGAGGTTGGCATGCATTGGATGACTTGGCATTCGTAGAAGCTTCTCACTGTGAGTGAATACCTTTTCCTCACGTCTGTCAAGAGAGCGGAAGTTGGTGTATCGCTCCATTGCCTGGATTGGAGAAGTCTTCATCCCTCCAGTGATTAGTCTAAGGCCTGAATTTTGCACTTTCCCTAGACATTCTGTGTTTGTTTTAGATGCTGTGGCCCAGGCTGACATGCCATATTCAAGTACAGGTCTGACTGTGCCTGTATAGACTTTTTTAAGTATGTTGGTATTTGCCCCCCAACTTGTGCCAGCCAGTTTCTTCATAATAGAGAGCTTTCTTATTGCTCTCTGTTCTACTGCTTTTATGTGCGGCTTCCAGGTGAGTCTCTTATCCAACTTGACTCCTAGGTATGTTGGGTTTTCGTCGATTGGAAGTTCACTTCCATTTAGCTGCAGTTTGATCGTTTCTCGGCGATTTGACAGAGAGAAGCAGGTTGCTACTGTCTTGGAGAGGTTTATCTGTACTCCCCAATCTGATGCCCATTTACCGATGGTATTTAGCGCTGCTTGCATCCTGAACTTCGCAGTAGGCAAATGTTCAGCAGCACACCAGGCAGCAAAATCGTCAGCATGAAGAGCCCTGGAGATATGCCCGGACAGTTTCTCTGCAATATCATTTATATATATGATAAAAAGTGTGGGGGAGATAACTCCTCCTTGTGGCACACCCTGTTGTAGAGTGACGCGATGGCTCAGTTTCCCATCAAGTTTTACTCTTGCTGTGCGGTATCGAAGAAAGTCCCGTATCCAGTTGAACATTCTCCCTTCAATTTTGCCGTTGAGCATCTTAAGGAGGAGTCCTTCTTTCCATACCTTATCAAAGGCTTTTGTCAAGTCTACAAAAACCGCCAGTACTTTCTTTTTCTCCTGAAAGGCATTTTCTACTTCCTGGGCTAGATATACTAGTTGGTCTTCGGTGCTACGATTTTTCCTAAATCCAGATGTTTCAGTAATCTTGAGTTCACCATTCTTTCCATTACCTTACCCAGACAGCTCAGTAGGCTAACTGGTCGGTAGCTGGACTTGCTTGTTTTCTCCTTTTGTTTCTTTCTGATGGGAACAATGGTTGCTTCTCGCCATTGATCTGGAAATTTTCCAGTACTCCATGACTGATTGAAGATTAGGAGGAGCTTGTGCCTGGCTACAGGTCCAAGGTTCTTGATCATATCATTTGTGATGCCATCTTTTCCTGGAGCTTTTCTGTTCTTTAGTTTTGTTATGGCAGCACTAAGTTCTCTCATAGTAAGGGGTGACTTCATGCAGATATCTGGGTTTTGGTGCTTCAGTTTTTCTTTTACTTCCTTACGTACTTCTTGGATCCTTGCATGTGAAAGTGATGTGGTGCTTTCTTCCTTGTAGAAATCTGCCAGTATGTTTGCTGCCATCTTTCCTGTGTGGTATTTTTCATTTTCCTTGATGACAGTCTTACAGTAGCTGGTTGTTGTTTCTTCATTTAGCACTCTTGTCAGATTCCAAAGCTTGCTTGAGTCCTTTTCCATGTTGAGACTGCTGGTCTTCTGGTGCCAGCTCCTTAGGATTTCAGCTTTCTTTTGTTCATTGAAAGCTTGTTTTATGCTGTTGTGCCTCTGTGTGTTCTCTAATGTGGGATTTTGCTCCGTAGTTTCCCGTGCTTTATTTAATTCACTATGGAGTTTTCCCAGGTTGTCACTCCAGTATGGTTTGTAGTCTCGCCGTTTACCTCGTGGAATTGACTTCTTTGCTGCTTGGATGATTGCCTCACTGATGATGGAGATGTTTTTATTGATGTTATTTGAGTGGGCAATGTTCTGACAGAAATTGTCGGCTTGTTCTTTAAAAAATCCCCAGTTTGCTTTTTTGAAATTCCAGCTAGGAGACATATTGATTTCTCCTGCACCTCTTATCTCAGATATCTGTAATGTGACTGGTACATGGTCACTTCCCCCAAGTTTAGTATTTACTGTTCTAGTGGTGAGTCGATGTATGTCATCTGTAGCCATAGCAAGATCTGGTGTGCTCGTTGTTTTCCATACTCTGGAATAGAAGGTGGGCTTATCCTCTGGTTGGTTTATTAGAATTAGTTTATTCTCTACCATCCAATCTTCCACCTCTTCTCCTCTTGGATCTGTTGCGTCATAGCCCCAGCTGGGTGAGTGGCTATTGAAGTCACCCATAATGAGGTGTCTCGATGCTGCAAGCTTCACTTTGTGTAGCTCCAGAGTTGTGGTTGGAGGGCTGTAGCAGTTTGTGATCATTAAGTCTCCACTGGGCAGCAGTAGTTGGACTGTTATGTATTCAAGTTCGTCCTCACCAGATCTGTGTGTCTCTACTGCTGGGATTGAGGTTTTAATCAGTGAGGATTCCTCCCTTAGTTCTTTTTGCCCTATCTTGGCGGAAGGATTGGTATCCACGTACAAAGAATCGTTGGGTATCTTTTAGGTGAGTTTCTTGGATGCATCTTCGGCAGGCCGGGTTGTGTTTGTTGTTCAGGGTTGTCTCCCATAGCCTTTCCATCTCCCGGTGGTAGCTGCAAGGCAGCAGATTGGTTTGTTTACCGAGGTTTACCTTCCCCGTGGCTAGAGCTTATAGCGGCTCTTACTCGCTTGATGCACCCGTCATAGGACATATGGGGGATTTCAGTGGGGGTATCAGTGCCACCTGTTACCCCTCCCCGTCCTGCTGGGAGGACATCGCCGTTTGGTCCGCGACTGCTTATTCGTCCAGCAACGCTGACTTAATTCGCAGCTGACACACCATATCTGGAGGTCGTTCCACTATCCGCCACCCGTGGACGCGCCTGGTTGGGGTCGGTCGCCCCTTTGCCAGGCAGCTAGTGTGATTTCTATAAAAGTCTGGACAGAGAAAAACACAAAATTTTTGATTGAAGTCGCACTGAAAACCGTCAGCATGTTTGGAACCATATACATATGTGAATAAACATTTTTACCCATGAACATGAACAAAAACAAGGAACCTTTTAAACTAACTGATGTCATATTTGGAAGATATGAAATATCCACCAACTTTGACCTCACAATTTGACAAACCTGTGCTAAGAATGAGATGTAATATTTCTCATTAAGTATAATTACATTACGAAAAACTACTTATGTCTCCTTGTAATTCAACATATACTCGTACGTTTCATTTACCTATGGTTAAGAAGATAATAATAAGAGGCTGTGTATTGGGATGGCAAGCTCATCATGTCAAGCAAATTGTTATGGAAACTGCCACTGACAGAGCACATGCATGATTCGGTCCAAGTTTCCTGCAAGGAAATTAGCGGCAGATGCTCAATAAGTAATGAAAAAGGGAATGATGATGATGATGTTGTCATAATCATACAATAAATAAGATCTCCCAACCCCTTCTCTGTAAACTATGCTTCGTAAATCTTTCTTCGAACTACGAGGCACTGCTGTCTCTTGAGCTGACTCTGTTCAATTCTCTGAGATACGCTATTACTGTAATTTACTTTTCTTTATATTGTCTTTCAGAAAGCAATGGCAAACTACTGAATGAAAAAAATTGCCTAGAAAAATCACAAACAGCCAATAAAAGCTGGGGTTGATTGCCACGTCCTGTAAAGGATAAGCAACTAACCTTTATATTGTCTATATTTGTGTTGTGCCGTCAAAACGCTGATAAACTACATTGTGTATGAAAACAAAATTACCATGACTAATTACTACTCCAAGAATATTTCTAGTCTGTATGTTGATAAATGTCACTCTCCATGACATTTAGAAGTCAGAGACGATGTGACATTAGCTGTTATTACGAAATCGATAAAGGGTTGCGCCTGACATTTTAATGTAACGTGGATGAGTTTAGTCATCGTGTGCGACAACCCTGAATCAATATAATTTTTACCTTTGACTTAATTTCTTACACCTTGCGGTTAGTATTGAACTTGTTTTACCTGTCTATTTAACCATCTAGGAAATAACCAACATCACGTTCCCGGCCAGGTTACGAAGCTGATCATTTATCTCAACAACTATCTACGGCTTTCAATCAATCAATCAGTCAAACAATAAATCATTCAATTAATCAATACCTTTTAGCTCCCCTTGTAGCACAAGTCCTCAAGAAATCTTGTTTCCAGTCACTCGTGATTACGGCATGCATGCTTTTCTACATAGATAATGTTGAAATTCAATACCATAATTCCCGCCGTAAGTACTTCGGTCGGTCGGTCTGTCGGTCGGTCAGTAACATTTTGTACACCGTCATTTGCGCACTTTTCCTATTTTCGAGAGAGTACATTAACTTTCAACCACAGCTAAAGGGGTGCAACTGGGGTTGAAAGTTAGACAATAATTGTATTGTTTCCCGTTACATGTACTCTCGCGGAAATAGAAAAGTGTGACCTTGTGGATTAAATCATCAGACAATCAAGATACTCTTCTGTCCAGTTTCATTAGGGAAACGGATTTAACTCATCATTTTTCTTAAAAATATCCTTAAAATGTAAGTTTCTGATTGTTTCTTTAAGACAAAATTTTAATTTAAAGTATTGCAGACTTATTATTATGGATCAAAATGATGAAATGGCTAAAAATACGTGTAACAGAAACAATACACTATAATTAAAAACCTGCCAATGGTGATCACTTCCCACATCCGCACCTCTTCTTACCTTCACATCTTGTAATGCATGTCTCCATCTACCGTTAATCATAATGTGGTCTATCTGGTTTCTTTCCCGACCATTTGGTGATTCCCATGTTAATTTGATTAAACACCATAACACTTAGAAAGGAAATGAAAAGAAAGAAAACAGAAGCGAAGTCACCCAGGTTAAAGCAACTATATAGCGAACAGTACAGCTGGACAAGGAAGTTAAACGCCAAACCCGAGCCAACAAAAGGAATTTCCTAGACGATCTTGCAAGACAGGCAGAAGAGGCAGCATTGAGAAATGAACAAAGCACAGTATACAAAATAACTAAATTCATCAGCGGAAAACGAGGTGCAAACAATATTACATTAGTAAGGGATAAGCAAGGAAATCTCATCACGACAGCAGAGAGACAGGAGACAAGATGGGCAGAGCACTTCAGAGAAACTCTGAACAAGGAACCACCAGAGACACAATTGAATGTTCCTGAGGCTGAAAACGATCTAGATGTAAATACAGACATTCCCACGAAAAGAAGAAATCATCACAGCAATCAAAGGGTTAAAGAACGGAAAAGCTCCTGGCCATGATAACTTAAATGCAGAGCTATTTGAGACAGACCCTGAGCTAGCAGCAGAACTATTAGAACCACTATTTGCACAAGTCTGGAAAATGGGGACAACACCATCAGAGTGGAACAAAGGAATAATTGTCAAATTGCCCAAGAAGGGAGATCTTGCAGACTGCAATAATTGGAGAGGAATCACTCTTCTCTCAGTTCCCAGCAAAATACTAGGCAGGATAATTATACAGAGAATTTCAAAAGCAGTAGACCACAAACTGAGGAAAGAACAAGCAGGATTTAGAAAGAACAGAAGATATGTAGATCACATATTCACTCTCAGGAACATTATAGAGCAGTGCTCAGAATGGCAAAGACAGCTGTACATTAATTTCGTTGATTTTGAAATGGTTTTTGACAGCATTGTAAAGGGCAATTTTTACTATCTTGCAATATAATACATTTATATTCTTATTATGTTCGCAAATATTTTGTAAGCAAAGTATTTCCTTTTTTAAGTGCTTAAGGAGAAGTCATTTTTGGGTTGCTTCCCTTGAAAATAGTTCTGTCATCTTCGATCGGACTCCGCAGACGACTCTAGGCCTACTGCGATTTATTCTGTGGCTGGGTAGGAATAGATTGTTCTTGCTTCAGTATATCTATGGCCTGAATTTATACGTAGTGTTTGTATGAGTAGGACGAGTCTGTCTTATATATGGATATCTTTGCATTTCTAAGTCGAACTAATTTGGTTGTCGCTAGAAAAGGTCAAAGGCTATGCAGCGGAAGTATCGCTAGCAAGGTGTGTGATCCATGGCTGTCATCCTGTGAGGATGCCGAGTTTTGTTGTAGCAGGCTTTTTTTGCCGAAATAGTGATCTATATATGGATGGGGAAAAGTGATAATCATTTAGACATGTTGTATGTACTTTACCCCAGTGTTTATTCTCTTTTGCCAAGGAATGGCAAAGTTATATTTCGCATAAAAAGGTAAAACCACAATTTATTATGAACTTGGGCTTCGCCATCGTTGTTGATAAGCAGATGCACAGTGGTACTTTTAAAAAGAATATCCATTCAAAGGAAGAAGACATTCCTATGTATCAGCACTGGATTGTATGATATTATTCAATTACCTCTATGAGAGAACCTATGAAGAAATGAGGACATTTAATGAATGACTAATTTTGGTCTATATTCTATAGTGAGTGAAGCTCACGAGAGAGAGAACAGCCAT
The DNA here is from genome assembly GCA_024509875.1 of Oreohelix idahoensis. NCBI lineage: Eukaryota > Metazoa > Mollusca > Gastropoda > Stylommatophora > Oreohelicidae > Oreohelix > Oreohelix idahoensis. The sequence continues at coordinate 58,421 of JAMPIV010007409.1, read as the reverse complement.
GTTGAAATTCATATACTTTGTATTTATCGAGTGAGAAAAAGGGATGCCTGTACTATCGCTCGATGAACCAAGAGATCACTGCTACATGTGAGAACCCATGTCTGGGATTCCTATATTATGAAATATATATATATATTGAACTTTACGTGAAGGAATATTCGCTAGACGAGGTTAGGTCTAGGAGCCTTCCTATGTATTGGTTATGGTCTGACGTGCCCAGTCAGTAAAGCCAGATGATTTACATGATGGAACGCTGAATGCTTATTTACGAATGCTCCATTATGATATTTGCCAAGCATGAATGCTAACTTAAGATGATATTCCTGTGATCAACATTATACTGTCTATGTCGACATTTGTTCCTGTAACCATACACGTACTGTCCAAGTGTGCGTCCCATTAAATGTTATAAAAAGACCACCGTAGTTCCAGTACTTCTTGAATTCGAACAGTGTGAGTATGAGTGATGTACTACCAACCTGTCAACTCTATCGAATCATTCTACCATTCGCGTACTGACATTCAGATACACACTCATTGTTTACACTCACATTCTTGTCGGAGCCTCATCACGTTCCAGGACAAGATGACCTGTATGACCAAAACTGTGCTGGGTTTGATGAGTTGACAATCGTTACACTTTACTACACCAGTCCCAACATCTACATTTATCCACTGGTGGACATTCACATCATTTAGCAAATAAAGCATGATTCAACAACTAGTAGCCAGTATGAGTTAACAACTACACAAAGAAAGAGTTTAACAACTGGTGTGCCAGCTTCCTGGGTCAACCTGCACAGTGACCATATTGAGAAGTAAACTACTGAGACCAGACGTTCCTTGGGGTCTGTTACGACACACAAATACATCAACAGTACAACTCTACAGTGATGTCAGCGTGACCTGTCCTGTCGAGAGTATGCAGTAACTAGGTCAGGGTTTGTTGACATTTGGTTCATTGGACATTTGCCATACAACTGACAGTGTTACACAGCAAGCTTGGTTGAAACATAGAACATTACACATCAGGACGGGAGAATATTTGACAGTGTTTGCGAAAGAAAATGTTATTGAACTGAGAAGTCCTACATTGATTGTTATCATTCAAATCAACGATGGAGCTTCTATTTCTGTGTTGAATTTAAAATAATTAGACCAGAAGTATTTGTTTAATAAAGTACCACAGTACTGTACTATTAGGCAGTGTAACTGAGCCTTCATTCCAACACATTCTTTCTGCAACACTCTATTTACATCATATTGCCATACTATTTATGCATTTATGTATTTATGTTTAACTATTTATATGTGATATTTGTTTGTATCCAGCGGGTTGTTGTTTCGGTTGGGCGGTGTCACACAGCAGAGTATCCCACGTAATAGAGGGTCTGATGTGTGCGTTTCTATAGGTGCAATTTTCTTCATTGAAAATTTGCTGCGACAGCTGTTGCTATTAGTGTTAGCTGTGAAGTCTGTACTCATTGTTGTTTTTGTAATATTCCTCTGTTCTTTAGTTTGTTTTGATTTGTTTGTAATTTGTTGGTCTACCCTATTCTATCTTTCAGTTCTATTCTCAATTTATATTTATATACTGTGGCGTTATTTGTATTTGTTATCCTCTTGCGGTTTATCTTTTATTGTTTTTCCAATTTTATTTATTTCATTTCCGCAAATGTTTTCATGTTTTTTTCTGTATAACTGTTTTGTTTTGTGCCTGATCGACATACACTATTTAAAATATAGTTGATCATATAAATTGATGTACAAGAATCAACTGATAGTTAATTGCTATTACTAAAGGTACACAGTTGATGATATAAAACACTATTTCTGGTGCACTGCACTTATATTATAGAGTGAACCAGCAACTTATAGCTGTTATTATATAAGGATTTATACAAGACCTTTGTAAGGCTTGTTTCCCACAGTGATTGGGATAGTTAAGTACTATTTTTCACAGGTTACAAAGTTATCATACAAAGTCTTTGATTAAGACTAAGAAAGTAAATTTATTTACTTTTGCAAATTACTGATCTTATTAGACAAGATGTCTACCTTGGATTATTTTATCACACAAGGCAGGGCTCTTGATAAGACTGGTCAGCAGTTAGAAGAATGGGCAGTTGCTCAATATAACAAAGCATTGGCTGCTGAAGAAAGAAAAGCATTGATTGAAGAAAAGAAATTAGAAGCTGAGGAAAGAAAATTACAAAGAGAGGATGAACAAAAGAAATTGCAGATACAGACTGATGAAAAAAGATTCCAGATGGAAATGGAAAAAAGAGAAAAGAAAAAGATGAAGCTGCTGCTGAAGAGAAAAAAATTTACAGGCTGCTGCAGAAGAGAGAAAATTACAAGCTGAAGCTCAAGAAAAAAAAGCAATAAGAGAACATGAACACCAAAAAGAACTTTTAGCATTTGAGTTAGAAAAGTTAAAGTTAACAAACATAAGTAATGTTAATCAAGCATCTAGTGGTAATGGTAAACCCTTTACTTACAAGGTCAAGGTACCAGCGTTCAACCCTTCCAGTGATGACATAACATTCTGGCTAAACAGATTTGAACGCTCGTGTCGAGCACATAATGTGGACAAATCACAATATGCTAACCAGTTATCAGAAAATCTGAAAGGTGATTCTCTGACTAGTTTAAGTTTGGTTGAAGAGGCTGACAAAGATAACTATGATGTTATTAGGGCAGCCTTATTAAAGAAGTATCAGTTGTCTGAAGAGGGTTATCGGAAGTTGTTTAAGACAATGGTGCCTGAGGCAGGTGTAGAATTCTCAGAATTCATTGCAAGGACACGACTTACATTTGATCGTTGGATTGAGCTATCCAAAACAGAAAAGACTTATGAAGCCCTTATGGACTTGATACTCAGAGACAAGATTATGTCAAGTATAAAATAAACCTTTCCTCGAATTCTTACATGAGCGTAAACCTAAGTCTCTAAAAGAAATGGAACAGTATTGTACCCAATACGTCACTCACTGCACATCCGGACGTAGCTATTAGCAACAGTAAGGTTAAAGAAGGTATGCCAGTTGCTTCTGCAACACCATACAACCCTAATCACTCTCACAAATTCCAAGGACCTCAAAATAGGTTTAATAAAAAAGTAATTACTATTACAGTTATCAGAACCAAGGTAACCAATCATTTCAGGGTTCTTCTTCGAATACCTGGAGAAGAGCTGACAGCCCTCGATTCAGGGGTGGTCATAATTACAGGAACTTTCGCAAAGGAAGTCATTCTAGAAACTATCCAAGTTTTCCTTCATGGAGACAACAGGATCATAATTACCGAGATACTCATTATAATGAATATGATGATAGTAACCAAAGGAGCTATGATTCAAACCCGAGTAGAGGTTATAATAGTGGAAACAATGATAAGTACAGAGGCAATAATAACAGAGGTAGAGCACAATTCAAAAAACATAAAGCTCATTACCAGGCGAACTCTGCACAGCAAGAGTCCCACGAAGCCTATAAACAAAATAAAGATAATGATGACTCTAATAATATGGCATGTGCCGCTTTTGATTTTGGGAGAGCATCTCAGTGCCCCCCAATGCAAAACATTATTTGAGCCAACCACAGTGTCTACTTTAAGCTGTGGCCATCCTCTTCCCGCTCTTCCTGCGTCAATCGCGCATGATGGGAGAGGTTCTCTTGTCTTACACAAAGGTTTAGTAAATGACAATCCAGTCTCAGTACTTTTTGATTCTGGATGCACAACTATTGGGGTTAGGCAGTCACTCATAGATCCTTCTCATTCTACAGGCAAAGTAGTCAAATGCGTAACATTTGGCGGCACCATAGAGAAATACTCTACCGCTATCATTAGGATTGCTACTCCTTTCTTCACAGGAGATGTACACGCATGTCTTTTGCCGGATCCGATCGCTGATCTTATCATCGGTCGCATTCACGGAGTCAAAGAATGTACTCCGGAGCAAATTTCCGTTTGGGAAAATCAAAATATGCAATCTGCTAATGCAGTAGTCACTAGAGCTCAAGCTCTCAATATGCCTGAAACTTCATCTGTTGAAGATAATGAAGTGCATAACCAAGATGATCCCTTGGTAATTTCTCGTGACTCGTTTATAAAACAACAAGAAGAAGATCCGACTCTTAAGAAATTCTTCACTCTTGTAACAAAAGGTGATCCGAATAAAGATTCAAATTGTAAATCTTGGATTACAATGAAGAATGGCGTACTTGTACGTATGGTGCAAGACTCCACTAAGTCAAGTCATTCTCAGATTCTTGTACCCAAGAATTTGAGAGTTAAGATCTTACAACATGCACACGACTCTCAGTGTGCTGGTCACATGGGTTTTTCCCGTACTAAGTCAAGAGTTCTTGCGGCTTTCTTTTGGCCTTTTGTGAACAAGGACATACGGATCTATTGTCGATCCTGTAAAGTATGTCAAGAAGTCAAATCCAAAGGTCCTCGTCATGCTGCGCCTATTCAGGCTGCAGATATTCCTATTCGTCCATTCCAGAAAATGGCGATAGACATCATTGGTCCATTCAAGATCAAATCTGCTAGAGGACATCAGTTTATCTTAACGTGTGTAGACATGTGCACACGTTGGCCAGAGGCTATCCCTCTAAAGAGCATTACTACCGCTGACATTGCAGATGCTCTTTGGCTTATATTTTCTCGGCTGGGATTCCCCGGAGAAATATTATCAGATCATGGCACCCAACTGATATCGGATACCATGTCTCAAGTAATGTCTACTCTACAGATAGAGAGATCTTTGAGTAGCATCTATCATCCTATGTCCAATGGGATGGTCGAGCGACTAAATAGAACACTTAAGAACTTATTAGGGAAGATAACTGAGGATCATCCTCAGGATTGGGATAGGGTTTTACCCGCGGCCCTCTTCGCGTACAGAGAGGTCCCCAATGAACATACAGGGTTTTCGCCCTTTGAACTTGTCTTTGGCGCGCGACCGCGCGGCCCAATGTCTTTGCTGCATGATCTTATAACAGCTGACAATATTGACGATGACACAAAATCTTCTTACGAGTATGTCATCGCGCTGAGACAAAAGATTATCGAAGCATGCAAATTGGCAACGTCCTCTTCTGAGTTTGCTAAGCAGAAGGCAAGACAATTTGCTAAATAGAAGAGAACTTTACGACAACTTTGTCCTGGTGACAAAGCATTTGTTTTGCTACCTTGTCGTGAAAATAGACTCCTTATTAGTTGGAAAGGTCCGTACGATATAATATCGAAAATTTCAGATGTTGACTACATCGTCGATATTAACGGGAAGCATAAAACCTTCCACATCAATATGCTTACGGAGTTCCATGAACGTCCTGACTATCTACAGCCTATTTTCCAGGCAACGGACGATTCTCATGTCAAACATGGTCATTACTCATCACTGTCTGTAATACAGGATGAGGAAACAAGTTTTTCGGATGTTAATCTCCCGCTTCCAATGATCCCACTTCATTCTAGTGAATCATGGAAAGACGTTACTGTTTCTCCTGATTTGTCTCTAGGAGAACGGCGACAAGTTTCGTCTATGTTACAAACATTTCAGGATGTCCTCACTGACATCCCTGGACAAACTCATGTCATTGAGCATGACATTGTTCTAACTGAACATACTCCAATTAGGGTTAGGCCTTATCCTATCCCTATACATTTCCAAACACAGGTTGAAAAGGAGTTGGATGAAATGATAGATTTACAAATAATCGAACCATCCACTTCTGCATATTCTTCGCCGATGGTTATTGTTCGAAAAAAAAAAAGACAATAACATACGTCTTTGCGTTGACTATCGCAAATTGAATCAAGTTACGAAGTTCGATGCTGAACCTATGCCTTTACTAGAAGAGTTACTTACTCGTCTTTCTAAATCGCATTTTTTCACTAAACTTGATTTGTCTAAAGGATATTGGCAAGTTCCATTATCCGAACGCGCCAAACCTCTTACCGCTTTCTCTACTCCCAGAGGCCTTTTCCAATGGAATTTTATGCCTTTCGGCCTTATGAACGCACCAGCTACATTTGTACGCATGATGCGTCGAATCCTATCGTATCGGTCAGATGTCATTGCTTATCTAGACGACATCTGTCTTTTCAGCGATACTTGGGAAGATCACTATTCAGGATTAGTTGAATTATTATCAACTCTGCGTGAGTATAACCTGACAGCAAAACCATCTAAAGCTTGTATTGGCTTTAGCGAAATTGCTTTCTTAGGCCATCGAGTAGGTCACGGTTTCTTGAAGACAGAAGACCATAATATCACTAAGATACTTAACATCTCTATCCCTAGGACTAAAAAGCAAGTGCGAAGTCTTTTAGGTCTCATACAATTTTATGGACGTTTCATTCCGAATCTGTCCTCTATCATGGCACCTCTCTCTACACTATTAAAGAAAGGGTCGCCTAACATGGTTCACTGGTCTCATGAATGCCAATCTTCACTAGAGAAGATCAAAACTATGTTTTCATCACCACCTATTTTAGTGTTACCTACAACAGATAAGACATTTGTTCTTCGTAGTGACGCTTCATCCACTGGGATTGGAGCGGCACTAATGCAAGAGTACTCTGGAACTCTGCATCCTGTAATGTACATATCCAGAAAACTTAATGCTGCAGAAAGGAATTACTCGGTTTTAGACCGTGAATTATTGGCAATGGTTTGGTCAATTCTCAAACTCCAAAGATTCCTTCTGGGCGCGCATTTCGTAGTGGAAACTGACCAAAAAGCTCTTACGGCTATCCAAAGTAAAAACTTGAAGAGCTCGAGATCAACTCGATACGCAATCGCTCTTCAACCTTTTCATTTTTCGGTACGAGCTATCCGTGGTTCAGAAAATGTGATGGCGGACATTCTGTCCAGATGCCCACATGATGCCACTTAACTGTTAAATATTGGATCTTTTTAATATGTATAACTTTACAACAGTTATTTTTTGTTTCTTTACTAAGATACACATTTGTAATTTAATAATAGAATGATGGTATCGCTACTTAGCGGTTTATTGATGTTAATTCACCGCTGTTCTTTGATGATTGTTTCTTCATAAATCATAAATTTAAGATTGTAGTGTGAATTTTTGGTATGCATTGTATAATTACCAGAATTGTATTATACGTACATCACACCTTCCTGGAAACATTTATTCGTAGGGAAACAATTTCTCTCAGATTTTGAGATATATATTCTCACCAGTCATATTAGGAATTATAGTTATTCCTGATATTTTCATCTGCTCAGTATTCTTGCGTTGTGAGCCTATTCTACGGTGCTCCTAGATGTATTTAAAAAAAAAAAATTTTATTTTTTTTTTCCCGGGAGGTGTGGTAAGACTGTAAAGGGCAATTTTTACTATCTTGCAATATAATACATTTATATTCTTATTATGTTCGCAAATATTTTGTAAGCAAAGTATTTCCTTTTTAAGTGCTTAAGGAGAAGTCATTTTTGGGTTGCTTCCCTTGAAAATAGTTCTGTCATCTTCGATCGGACTCCGCAGACGACTCTAGGCCTACTGCGATTTATTCTGTGGCTGGGTAGGAATAGATTGTTCTTGCTTCAGTATATCTATGGCCTGAATTTATACGTAGTGTTTGTATGAGTAGGACGAGTCTGTCTTATATATGGATATCTTTGCATTTCTAAGTCGAACTAATTTGGTTGTCGCTAGAAAAGGTCAAAGGCTATGCAGCGGAAGTATCGCTAGCAAGGTGTGTGATCCATCCATGGCTGTCATCCTGTGAGGATGCCGAGTTTTGTTGTAGCAGGCTTTTTGCCGAAATAGTGATCTATATATGATGGGGAAAAGTGATAATCATTTAGACATGTTGTATGTACTTTACCCCAGTGTTTATTCTCTTTTGCCAAGGAATGGCAAAGTTATATTTCGCATAAAAAGGTAAAACCACAATTTATTATGAACTTGGGCTTCGCCATCGTTGTTGATAAGCAGATGCACAGTGGTACTTTTAAAAAAGAATATCCATTCAAAGGAAGAAGACATTCCTATGTATCAGCACTGGATTGTATGATATTATTCAATTACCTCTATGAGAGAACCTATGAAGAAATGAGGACATTTAATGAATGACTAATTTTGGTCTATATTCTATAGTGAGTGAAGCTCACGAGAGAGAGAACAGCCATGTTGAAATTCATATACTTTGTATTTATCGAGTGAGAAAAAGGGATGCCTGTACTATCGCTCGATGAACCAAGAGATCACTGCTACATGTGAGAACCCATGTCTGGGATTCCTATATTATGAAATATATATATATATATTGAACTTTACGTGAAGGAATATTCGCTAGACGAGGTTAGGTCTAGGAGCCTTCCTATGTATCGGTTATGGTCTGACGTGCCCAGTCAGTAAAGCCAGATGATTTACATGATGGAACGCTGAATGCTTATTTACGAATGCTCCATTATGATATTTGCCAAGCATGAATGCTAACTTAAGATGATATTCCTGTGATCAACATTATACTGTCTATGTCGACATTCGTTCCTGTAACCATACACGTACTGTCCAAGTGTGCGTCCCATTAAATGTTATAAAAAGACCACCGTAGTTCCAGTACTTCTTGAATTCGAACAGTGTGAGTATGAGTGATGTACTACCAACCTGTCAACTCTATCGAATCATTCTACATTCGCGTACTGACATTCAGATACACACTCATTGTTTACACTCACATTCTTGTCGGAGCCTCATCACGTTCCAGGACAAGATGACCTGTATGACCAAAACTGTGCTGGGTTTGATGAGTTGACAATCGTTACACTTTACTACACCAGTCCCAACATCTACATTTATCCACTGGTGGACATTCACATCATTTAGCAAATAAAGCATGATTCAACAACTAGTAGCCAGTATGAGTTAACAACTACACAAAGAGAGTTTTAACAAGCATACATAAGGACAGTTTATGGAAAATACTGAGGGCTTATGGAATTCCAAGCTGCATAGTGTCAATCATAAAAAGGCTCTATGCCAACTTAAAGTATAGTGTTGGGCAGAGCAACCTAACCTTTGAGGTAAAGACAGGAGTACGACAGGAATGCCCCTTATCAACCACTCTATTTTTAACAGTCATAGACTGGGTGATGCGCCAGACAACAGAGGGCAGTCCAAGAGGAATAAGATGGACTACATTTTCTACATTGGAAGATCTGGAATATGCAGATGACATTGCACTACTAGCACATTCACATCAACACATCCAGGAAAAAACGGATAGACTTAATAAGTTTAGCCAGCAGGTGGGCTTGAAGATCAATTTAAAGAAGTCAGAGGTCATGACGCTCAATGTGAGCAGCCCTGAGCCCATATCAGTAAGAAATCAGCAACTGGTACAGACAGACACCTTCACATACCTAGAATGCATAGTAACACCAGACGGCGGGGCAGGCAAAGACATCAACATCAGAATGAATAAGGCAAGAACAGCCTTTTTTAGCCTAAACAACATCTGGAAGTCCTCTCAATACAGCACAAGCACAAAATTAAGATTATATCAGAGCTGTGTGCTTTCTGTGCTTCTCTATGGTGCGGAATGCTGGAGAGTTACAGAGAAGGAAATGTCGAAATTGTCCTCTTTTCACACAACATGCCTAAGAAAAATTCACAAATCTATTGGCCGAATACCATCACCAACCAAGATCTGCTTACTCGGAGCAAGCAAGAGGACATGCACACCATCATAGCTGGCAGACGCTGGAGCTTGGTTGGCCATGTCCTCAGAAGAGACCCTGATGCCATCACAAGAACAGCTATGCTTTGGACCCCTGAAGGAAAACGAAAGAGAGGCCGACCAAAAACAACCTGGCGGAGGACTGTGGAGGCTGAGATGCAAAGAATGAACCAGAGTTGGGGCACTGTACGAAGGATGGCCACCGACCGAGCAAAGTGGAATCAATTTGTTGTTGCCCTACAAGACGCCACTAGGCGTGATGACCACTGACTGCTTTGACGGTCGGTGGCTAAGAATCAAAGAAGAAAAAAGAAATGTTAATTTGTGAATTTCTTTGTGTGGGAAAAGTGTTCCTCCAATGACCAGGTTGTTAATGCTACAGAAACTTATTAATTTATCCCCATTTTCGGTTGCTGTTCCGCTGCCGCATTTCCCCATTACTCTTTCATTATATGTATTGTGTGTTCCAACTTTCGCATTGAGGTCTCCCATTACTATGATAAGGTCATATCTAGGTGTGTCTTCCATTTCTTTCTGCAGTTGTTGATAGAATTCATCTTTGACCTCATTATCGCTGTCATTCGTTGGTGCGTAGCATTGTATTATTGTAGTGTTGGTGAATCTCCCTCTCAATCTTATTCTTATCTGTCTGTTGTTGATGGGTTTCCATTCCAGTAATATCCTTTCTATTCCTTTCTGTAGAATAATGGTCACACCTTCATTGTGCTGTCCAACCTCTCTTCCAGAGTAAAGTACTGTTTCTCCAGTTGCTGTTTTAACTTTTCCTGCCCCTGTCCATCTGCTCTCGCTTATCCCTAGAATGTGTAATCTATAGTTTCTCATTTCTGCTGTGACCTGTTTTAGTTGACCCGTCTCGTCCATTGTCCTGACATTCCAAAATCCTATTCTTGTTTCACGTTTTGCGATCAGGACGTCTGTTTTCGTGTCACTGGCTTCCTTTCGGCTTTCACCACTAACAGTCATACGAACCTCAGACTCCGGATGTTCGTCCCGCAGCAAAGTTTGTTCATTTGTTGTCGTTTCCGTAACTTCATTTTTCTTTTTACATAGACAGAAATGATACATAGACTTCAAAAAATAAAGCAACAACAACAACAAACCGCAGACACAAAGCGAGATAGATAACATGAGAGATACATCAGAGGAGATATTCAGTCAGACAAAACTTGCACATATTTACCTTTGACTTAAATTCACACACTTTACGGTTAGTAGTGATGAAGTCTTACCTGTCTGTTTAACCCTCCAGGAAATAACCAACATCAAGGTCCCTTCCAGGATGCGAAGCTGATCATTTATCTCAACAACTCTTTATCTACGATGTTCAATCAATCAATACTGTTTAGCCCCCCCTTACAGCAAGGTCCTCAACAAAAAACGCCTTTTTTTCTGTACCATCTTTTCTAGGCCTTTTCACGTCTTCTTTGTCCTTTACCCATGTCTCTATCTCTCTCCAGTTCTGCAAAACTCTAGACAGTCTAGATCGTCAAGTTGTTTTATTAGATTCCAGAGAGTCATAATTTCTTTTGATTTATGTTATTTCTGGTGATACTAAAACATGAATTTGTGATCCTCCTATGCCATGCTGTTAGTCAACCTAGCATTTTCATTCATTGTCCTACTTTGTCCTCATTTCTCTTAGCCCTTTCCGTTGCTATCTGAGTGTTCGGTTTTTTTCTTTTTTCTGTTGACTTATTGTGACTGAAATACGATGACTCGATTATCCATTTTACATAACTATTCTGTGTTCGCTGCTGCTAGTGAGTAGGAACAGTTAAGTTCTAGTGTATATAGGGAAACTATCTTAGTTTTGAGCACGTTTGATATCTCTTTCTTGTTAACGCAATGTGGAGGGGTGAACTATTCAATGTGAATTTGGAAGGCACAGGCATACATATTTAGTTCTAAATTGTAGTGAGATGCAGAAATGGTAGGATAAACAGAATCACTGAGAGTGATTGTTCTTGCGTGACATACAACAACCAAGATAACAGGTTACTAAGAGACCTGGATCTTCGTTTTCACCTCTGCTATTGTTTGGTTGTAGCCACACACTCTCCTTATTTCCCGATTATAGAGAGTGTGACGGGATGGGTATTTAGTGATGAGATGATAGTAGGTTAGGTCAAGGAATACTTGACACGAAGAAGTACCCTAGTCTCAGAAATGAGCAGTGGTGTATGGATGGCACAGGTTATAGTAAGACGATTAAGTACTCTTATCCAGATGGTAAAGTGCAGATCAAGAGCTTACCTAGTCTTCCCGCTACGACTACTCTTTGCTCTATTATAATTTATCCCCACTTAACCAAATTCACAATAATGAACAAATGGAAAAAAAAAAACACCAAATTCACAATAATGAACAAATGGAAATAAATTTACAACTACAGATGTTAACATTAATCAATTTATTAAGTAATTTTTTAATCTCTTCTTTCTCGTGCAAAATCAACAATGACACCGAAATGGGAGCCGCGCTGGTGTAATGTTTACCACACTGCGCTAGCGATCAGGTGTTCAAGGTTCAAGCCCTGGCGCGGGCATTTGTAAGAGTGTCATCGACCGGGATTTTGACTGAATAACCTGAACGGCTCCTCAGATAAACCCTCTGTGGATGGGAAGGAGCGAAGCTCCTGACCGGGTTGGAAAGAAAGTCCACAGACTCCGAAGCCTCGCAATGACATGTCATTGGGCCGAAGGGCTGAAAGCCCAAGTGCCGCTGATTAATATATATATATATATATATATATATATATATAAATTTATATATATATAAATTTATATATATATATATTTTATATATATTATATATATATATATATATATATATATATATTTATTTATTTATTTATTTATTTATTTATTTATTTATTTATATATATATATATACACACACACAAAAACATTCCCTTTTTAAATTTGATTTCACAAGATAAGTCACTGTGTTCCTGTTATCTGTTCACTGACTATGTATAGTTAAAGTTCATCACATGATTCTTCTGTATAGTATTGTGACAATGTTTTTTGGTTTGTGACTTATCTGGTACAATGTCCTGAAATGTTGAGCTGCAATTTTACGCCCAGTTCGATTGTAGTAGTTGACACATTGTGTTGTTCCTCTACTGGACTACCAACACCAGATGGAGACCAGCGAGCAGGAGTGGACCCAGAATGATGTGCTCCTTGTTCAAATGAGCAGGAAAGCACTTGTGGACCTCACTTCCAGAGTGAATTTTTACACGATAAACCCTCTAGTTGTCAGAATACAATAGCTGGACACTTTAAAGCAAGGTTGGTCTGCCACTGATACAAATGTAGGCATGAAACTGCAGCTAGCCCTGATACCTTCTGTCCGCTTGTAAACTGCAGAAATATGTGTGTATAGAATTTGAAATCCCCGCTTGGTATATGATTGGAGCGCGGGCGAACGAGAAAACACCTTACGTCACAACTAGTTCCTCACTGAACGGTCATTCTTCCGAGAGCAAATTTTGGCAGATTGTGCTTTTCTACCAAAACATATCTTCTCAGTTCACTCCAACTGCCGTACAAATCGCTCTCATTGATATCCCGTTAGATCCAGCTCACCTGTAGCTGTCTTTGGATGAAGGTTTTATCAAAATCCGAGCCGTCTTCACTTTTAAATAATTTTCCAAGTTGCATTTGCATGATTTTGTCGACATCAACACATGCATAATTGCTATGTGTATAGTATTTAAGTTTTGTAGTGATATTCACAGGATGTCCATACCTGCCTTCTATATGCTCCTAAATTAGTGTTATATAGAAATCTTTTTCCATTATTCCATTTTTACAATATATGGCTAAGTCTAACCTCCGGTTGCACCAAATTTCGATCTGCTCGCTTTAGCCATTGTGAAAGCGAACCGGCCTTCTACGTCATACGGTAAAAACCCGTCTCTGATTGGCTGATCCCAAAAAAAAATTCACGGGGAATTTCTTACAATCATACGACAGAGAGGCCAAAAAAAGCTTGGGGAAACTGCTTGTCTGGTTTCAATATTTTGTCTCGATTTAATAAACCAAGTCGTTCAAATGGAATAAAAATAACCAAATCAAATATTTAACATGTTATCTAAGAAATTCTTGACATATGGATGCGAGTCGTGGGCAATGACTACAACCCACAAAAGCCAGATCCAAACCTCAGAAATGAGGTATCTGAGGAAAGTGGTTGAAGTAACAAGAAGAGACATGGTCCGCAACCAGACGATCCGTCAAGGCCTAAAATCCCATCCGCTGCAGACCCAAATAGAACAGTCCCAACTAAGATGGTTTGGCCATGTCTGCAGAATGGGAGAAGATCGGCTACCACGACAAGCATGGGAAAACAAAGAGCCAGGGATCCAGACCTCCAGGACGACCCAGAGTCCGCTGGGAGGACAACATTAGACACTCTTTGAAGGACCGAGGACTAGAATGGAACCAGGCCAGGAAGAAGACAGCTGATAGAATGGTCTGGCGCTCTCTCTTCCAAACCTCTACACCTCACGGTAGAAGGGGAACGACTAAGTAAGTATCTAAGAAATACATGCAACAAATCAAATGGAGAAAATTAACTAAGACGTATGGCATCACATAATAAACAACAATTTGCGAAGAAGACAATGAAAGAAAGAATATGGAACACGCAGTAACACAGAGTCACGACACTCGACAGGATAACACTTTCTAGTGAGGGACAACTACTCCAAGTTTGTCGGTTGAAGTTGGCTCGTCTTATTGGCAGCGCAGGTTGATTTCTTGGAAGCTGACAAACGACGTCAAATCCAAGTCTCTACCCCGCTTGTGAAACCCGCTGTGACTAATGCCTACTATCCTGAAGCTCTGACAAGAAAACTCTGTCTCTTGTCGACCATTGACAAGTAACAGGTGTTGTCTGGCGAGGGGCCAGGAAAAATTATAAATATATCCACTGAACTGAGCTTGATACCACACTAGGCTTTTTCTCTAGAGCCAGAGGAGATCTGGGCTCTAATGGGTCTAGTCGCAATGCTGATTGAATAGCCCATTTTGATGTGACCAAGAAACTGAGCATTTATCCAGCTCTATGAAAAAAATAAAAAGATGCTAGCACAGTTGAAGAAAGCCGTTGGCTTTTGGCTGCGTGGAAGGTTGAATACCAATTGCTTGGGCTTCCTTTTCCCAGTACATTGAAGGCAATGCTAGCTCTTCTGACTAGCAGCAAATCTAACGGCTGTTGTCTGAAAATAGACATACATCCCATACATAAGAATAACACCCGTATGGAAGTTATAACCATTATTATCTATATA
This sequence comes from Oreohelix idahoensis, assembly GCA_024509875.1. Classification (NCBI taxonomy): domain Eukaryota; kingdom Metazoa; phylum Mollusca; class Gastropoda; order Stylommatophora; family Oreohelicidae; genus Oreohelix; species Oreohelix idahoensis. The sequence continues at coordinate 43,372 of JAMPIV010007409.1, read as the reverse complement.
CATGTATACACACACTCTACTCCCAGCTCATCTTTTAAAACACAGTATACATACACCATCTTTCAAGGCTGCCAGCGACTGGCGCCGTACTATGGTCAGACATAAAAGCATGACATGCTCACAGCTTGTTTACCGCTTGTACACTTGCCACGAAGGCCTAGTTAGGCTCTTTTCGCCCGAAGAATTACATTAAAAAAACAATATCTCGATGTCCGTTGCGGGGAATGTTACAAAAGAAAAACTCTTCTGTACTTTTGTTCTGTCATACTCTCAAATTCACAAATACACTACATATTAATATTAATATTCAGACTGCCTTTTTATATGATGGTAATGTATAAGTGATAATGGCAGGTCCCTCCAAGAATTTACCAAAAATTTACAGTCATTGAAATTATGAAATTTACAAGGCCTTGAGGGTTTTCCTCTTTTTGCTAGAGGCCTGCCACCCAAAACACAACTCCTTCACTGTACATAAAGACCTGGGAGGCCCAAAAGTATTATGTATTTATGAATTTATCTCAAATAACTTTATGACGTTTTCCTTTCTGAGAGAGTATCTACACCCTGCGATTAAATTGCTTTGCAAACCTAACATTTCACTTATTAATTTATGGATATAATTACTCTAGATCAATTACAAAAAGTAGTTGCAAGATAACCCAAATTAAAACTACTAATTAACAAAGTGACGCTTACCCCTAAACAGAAAAAAAGTTTCCGTTGGGATTTTCTCTCAGAGAAAGTGTATGAGGTTTTATTTCTTAGAGAAAGTGTTTGTAGATTTCTGCACCTGAAAAACTAGAACAGAGTAATCCACTTCACGTGCCTGGTTTTGTTGCTGAAAATAAAGGATGGATTTGCCGAATCCCTATACAAAATATTTTCGCCAACTACGCTTCTGATGTGTCTCGTATATCGTGCAGGGGGACACAAATCGCGGCGAAATTACCCTGTGACAAAGGCGTTGGAAAACTATGTTTTCCTTTGCTGCTACAGGATACAAGAATACCGTCTCTTGGATGACGGGAAGATTTTTAGGGTCGTTGTTGGGCCTCAAAGGGTTACTTAGAGCAAGCCAGCCCAAAAAAAGCGTTGCGCCACCAGTAGTCCTACTTCCATCGTCGATATCAAACAACAGACGATAAATTAGCCGACCGACAACATAGAGTATTTTGTCGGCGAAGGTCTAAGAAACAAAAACACGTGTGAAGGGCGTCCTCCATGGGCTGCCGAGATGAGAATTGACACACAAAAATGAGTGCAGATACGCTAAAATATCAAGAAAAGTAAAATAGAGCGTGGACAAAACTAGAAATAGCAAAAGTATGTGAATTGACAGGCCGGTTCACAGAATAATTCAAGTCAACTCACCACAGACACACGCAGGTGGCCACAAAGAACGGCAGGACTGGCCAGTGACAAAGGCTTTGGGGGAACGGGGATTCTCCTCCATGACAGAAAGATAATAGAATAAGGTGCCCGGTTGACTGGGAGAATTGAGAAGCGTTCGGCCTGCTATGGGTACCATGACATCGTAGCTCAGGGGAAACAAAAACGGCCCTGTTTGTGCAGGTGTTCTCGTTTTCCCGTCTGACCGCGAAAAGTTATCAGATCAATGAGAGCAAGTAAATACTAAATAGGTAGCTCTCCCCTGAATCAAAGAGTGATCTCTCCTTGCCAACATGGCGACTTAACTATTGATAGTAGCGATTTTCTACATTATTTTTAGAAACCAGTCAAACAGAGAGACCCGACTGCTGCCTTGCTTGTAAGCTGAGGACGGTCAAAAGCTAAGGAAGGCAACCCGATATAAATACCTGTTGAAATCGTATGCACTGGGCATGAGGCCTAACGACACAGTGCAACGTACGTCACTTGATGATGACGTCATTAAAAAGTAAGCAAAATGTCACTAACCCCGTAGAGTACCACTGGGCTACACAGAGACAAAGGGCTCCAATAGCTTCAAAGATGCGCAACATGTGTGGAAGAGAGAAAACGTATATGGCCAACATCAGTACCATTCGTGGAAAAGCTCTACGGAGATACAAAAAGCTTCAAGCTGACTACAGCTTTCTTTGAAAACATAGATGTAGATGTCTGAAAGTGTACGAAGAAGAAGAAGCAGAATAAGAAGAAGAAGAAGAAGAAGAAGAAGAAGAAGAAGAAGAAGAAGAAGAAGAAGAAGAAGAAGAAGAAGAAGAAGAAGAAGAAGAAGAAGAAGAAGAAGAAGAAGAAGAAGAAGAAGAAGAAGAAAAAGAAGAAGAAGAAGAAAAAGAAGAAGAAGAAGAATCAAAGACATCTGAAAATACACCATGACCAGCATGAAAGTAATCGGTCGGCTCTGTGTAGACCTCAGAGTGAAGAGACCTCAGGGGCTGTCAAAATGAAGATTGACTCCGAAGTGATCTGGAATTTTACAGTAGACTCAACGAACAAGTAACGGGGAAGGGACATCAATCAAAGATAAGAAAGAGGCGGTTCTAACGCTGAGAAAATTGACAGAAATTCTGAGTCAACTTATCACAATCATCATCATCATTTTCATTTGCGCTTCTTACGGAGCATTGAGCCACCACTGCAACTGGTCCTCTTGAAAGAAGCCTGCATAAAGTAGCGACATGTTCTTGCAGCAGTGGTTTCTGTGGGAATTCGTTTTACATGATGAGTTTGCCAGCCCCATGCAAACTCTCATATCAGTCGTCTCGTATTGATTCTTGAGGGTACATTAGGCCTAATCTTTCTTTGTCTCAGCAGAGACCCCTGAGAACTGCACACGATCTTGTAACATAAGGATGCTTTCGCATGAAATGAGTCGGTTCCTGGTTTGATTCCCGTTTCATCTTTGTTTAATTACTGTTTTTTTCACGCCCTGTGTACTGTTACTGACCCTGGGGGGATGAATGACTAATGAACGACCTTTTCGGCTTGACATTCTAGAGGTCGCTGATCAAAATGTCAGTCACACTGAGATATGTTTTCTGACAAATGAGCATCTTCTTCTTAAAAATTTATTTCTCCGTTTCTTACTCGTCGTCGTTTCTTCGTTTCATTTTTCAGTTTCTCTGCTTGTTCTTCTGCTTTTTCTTCTTCTTGTAGAATGTAGACAGGCCTGCGCGTCTAATTCTTAACCCTTTGAAAATAAAGTTCTTTCGTACTTCTTCGTCTTCTGCTTCTTCTTCTTCTTCCTTTTCTTCTAGTTCTTCTTCTTCTTCTTCTGCTTCTTCTGCTTCTTTTTCTTCTTCTTCTTCTTCTTCTTCTTCTTCTTCTTCTTCTTCTTCTTCTTCTTCTTCTTCTTCTTCTTCTTCTCTTTGTCCCCTTCTCCTCCTCCCCCTCTCCACCACTATCTACCACCTTTTCTAACATCGGTTCGATTCACAAACATTATGAACTGCAACATGTCTCCATTTTAAATATGCTGCTGACACTATATGTATATATCTCTCTCTTTCTTTCATTTTTTTTGTATCTCCCCCTCTCTTTCTCTTCTCTTTTCTCTCTCTCTCTCTTTCTAACTCTATTTCTCTCCTCTCCCGCTGTTAAAATTTCTCTACATCTCTCTCTATCCCTTTGTTCTCTCTTCCTCCTCAACGTATGTCCAACTCATGTTACCGGGACTACGAAAGGGGAGCCAAGAATTGTAACACTTAAACTTACCACGCATGCCGTAAAAGGTGTAACGAAATGGACGACCTCTTCACGATCTTTGTTTCTCTTCGGCAGTATCGGTACATTTGTGGTACCGATTTTTATTTGTGTACATTTAAAAGTACCAATTTCTTCTCATTATCGGCCAAGGAGCAAGTAGTTTTTATATTCAAACATTTGTGACACTCCTTGCAGATAATGTTTATCCCAGCTTGCGGCGAGCAACTGAGATAAGATAGTTGCCGGCGCGTTTAGATTGAACCGCTGATAAGACGAGATTACTGTCTGTGTGACACATGTGGGCAGACAAAGGTGACATAATCGCTTCCGGGCCGACTTGTTATGATGTAGTGGATTGATGGTATTGTATGATGGTGATATTACTAAGTGTGATGCATGAGGTCAGCTGTGAAGGCTCCTGAGATAAAATGTAGCTGTGAATTGTCAGAAGGCCCTTCTTGCTACCACTACGACCTCACACCTATCTTTTTTTACTAATGAATGTGGCTACGTTAAATGTCTAGGGTAATGATATGTAATGTGTTGTGGTAGTTTACATACACACACACAGATATTTAATAAGCTTAATAATATTAATAAAATGTTTTAACACACTGAACTAACTCAAGTTGTGTAAAATTTGGATAGTAATTTTCTTTAAATTTATTTGTTCTGAACCAAGGTTTTATTTTGGCCAGAACATATGAAAGGTTTTGCAATTATAAAAGAAATGCATGAATATGACATAATAAATGCAAGGTGTGTACATATGTATGTTACTATACTAGTTAATATTACTACTGTTCATAGTTGTAATCTATTTGGGAGAACATTTAATGGATGTGCTGTTGGGGTGGCCTCATCACTCCCTGTCTATGGCGATTACAACATTGTCCAGTTATTTGATGGAAATTTTATGGGTGTGTTAGCAAATAAGTGAGTTGGTGAATTCTCAGCAGACCAGACGCTCACGTAGCTTGAATGTGTAGCTCTGGTGCTGAGATCTGGTGGCCCCACCTCTCCGTGCTTGGGGGCAATATCAGAAGTTTGGTGGCCCCACCTCTCCGTGCTTGGGGGCAATATCAGAAGTCTGGTGGCCCCACCTCTCCGTGCTTGGGGGCTATAATAGGCTGCTCTGACAAAATGTTACTGCACGGGTCCACTCTGGTAATATTCAACAACTCATTTGACACCGCATTGGTGCCAACTGAAACTCACAGTTCTGCAATCAAAGTATTAGTCATGTGTCAGAATTCCATCCTCTAACCATTTCTGGACACAACACTACACAACAACAACACCACATAGACGGGTCAGATCTTTCTGACCAAACAACACATCTTACCAAGTTGGTTTCACATAGGATAAGTTCTCCCAGACTACGTATTCTGAAATATGTTCATTAGCTTCCTGCCATAGAATAGGATAGGTGATATGATCCTTGCTGGAGTTTATATATTTTATTTGTCTCTAGACCCTGAACTGGGGCGGGGGGTCTAGAGCGAATCCTTACTTGTTGTAAGGGACAGATTATGCTATTGCAGTATCAAATCACTCGAAACCTTAAACAAATATTAAAATGTACAAAGAAATAATTTCAGTCTTACCAGAATTATGAATATAGAACACAGTTAAATGCTAGCAAAACTCAGCTGAGCTGCTGGCCTTAGGATGGCGTCCCTCTAAATATTTCAATAGCTTCTGGGAATTACACCACTTAATAATTCACTGTGTCTACTAGGACAACTTATAATGAATGGCACAAAATGCGCGTCTGAGCGCCGATAATTTATTCATCTATGGCCAATCACTGCCTTTTCTTTTTCAAATTCAAATATCCTACCAAAAGTCATTTCAGTCATACCTCTGTCAAGTATGCCTTATTGTCTGTTGGTCCGTCCGTCTCTACTTGCGTTTCACAAAAAAACACACTTGTTTTTTGAACCAACCCTGCCTTCCCCTACACAATTTTGCCTTTAAAGTTATTTTTAGCCACAATTCACCATCCCACCCCGTCTCTTCATTCCAACTAGATTTTAGCACTTGCGTCTTCAAGGCCACAATTTTTTGAAAATTAGTGACATGTTTTATTTCAATGCAGACGCTCGCTGATATGAACAACACAGTCTTTTGTCAATATCTTTCTTATTATCTGTCCGTCTGTATAAATGAAAGCATATTATTTCACTGCTCAAGATGGGCCATCCGGCCAGCTAGGTTTTATATTCCTAACGTTATTATTTATTAAGAAAAGTTACTTTTCAAATATTTTCTAGAATCTTCTGGAATGCGTTCATCACTGCATTCAAATAAACGGACTAAGTTATCGCAAAAGCGTCCAAGAAATGACTGTTGCGTATAATATCCAAGGTCCCTTTTGTCGATTTCTTTACTTTATGTCAACTTGGGGAACGTGACTTTTTCCTCCTTTCCCCACCACTTGCGTCTTTTAGCCTTGCTAGTTTCAAGCACGCGTTCAGTCAGATTTTTCCTTTTGATCTCCGTTCTCATCCCGTTCCGTTTTGCCTTCAAGTCTAACAATTTAATTTCCATGGCGGGTGATGACCCGCGGCGTGGGCGATTATGTATTCTAGTTGCTTACGCATTAGTTTTTATCCTTACGTTGTATCATTGGAGATATTTTAACGTTGTATCACGGTTAATTTTGTGACACATCTCCCCACTTGAAAACATGCCTAAGGCAAGTTCCAAAACCAGTGATACACATAGATAAAATCTCTCCTCACGCCTACCATTACTCTAATTTTGATCACAGGGGTGCCGACTGAGGAAATCTGCACCGACATTCAATTTGCCTGGGATATATTGGATACTAAACTGATAAGGTTGAAGCAATAAAGACCACCTCAGCAATCTTGCGTTTTCATGCTTAGCCTGAGATAAGAATACGAGAGGCTGATGGTCCGTCTCGACTACAAAAGTCCTACCATACAGATAGATTTGAAACTTCTTTATTGCCCAGATTGACGCTAAACATTCTTTTTCGCTTGTGGAGTATCCTTGTTCCGCCTTATTCAATTTGCGGCTTGCATAAGCGACTGGTTTCAGTTCCCCATCAGGTGAAGATGATCTTTGCAACAAAGCCGCTCCGAGTCCTACATTACTTGCATCGGTTCTTACGACAAAGTCCTGTGTCAAATCAGGTAGTTTGAGAATAGGCTTGCTAGTGAGTTTTTCCTTTAAGTCTTGGAACGCTAATTCACTTTGCGCAGTCCAATTAATTTTATCTGGAAGTCCCTTGCGAGTCAGATCAGTCAGAGGAGCACAAATAGAGTTAAAATCTTTGATATATTTTTGATAAAATCCGCATAACGACACGAATGATCGCACATCCTTTTTTGTTTGTGGTCTAGGTGCTCTCTGCAGTTTTTCCAAGTTCTTGGGATCAGGGGTCATGCTACCCTGATATATAGTGTGTCCCAAGAATTCCAACTCTTTGCATCCAATGCAACATTTTGTTGGCCTAGCAGTCAAGTTCGCCTCCCTAAGCCTATTAAATAACATTTCTAGAGCTTCAATGTGTTCTTCAAATGTCTCTGTGGCGACGAGAATATCATCCATGAAATTCGTGATACATGGGTTATTCAGGGGATCCAACAATTTTGCGCATCATCCTTGAAAATACACTCGGAGCATTTTTCAGTCCGAATGGTAGCATGTTGAATTCATAATGTCCATCCGAAGTGCTAAAAGCCAAATAAGGTCTCACTTCAGGCTTCACTGGGATCTGGTAATAGCCTTTACTAAGATCCACCTTTGAAAAGTATTTTGCCTTGTTCAGTCTGGCAAATAACTGTTTTGTGTCTGGTAATGGATCCACTTGTCCTTCTGTGACAGCATTCAGTTTCCTGTAATCTATGCACAGTCTGTGTTCCCAGACGGTTTTCTCAACAATACGACACTAGAGCTAAAAGATGATTCACTGTGTGAAATAATCCCCTCCTTCAACAAATAATCTATTTCTTCCTTCAATGCCTTCTCCTTCGCGAACGGAATAGAATAGGCTCTCATACAGATTGGGTTTGAGTCTACCAGTTTCATGTCATACTGTAGCAAATTTGTATGGCCTGGTTTATCTGTTAATACATCTGTATGTTCCTCCAGAACCTGTTGAACTCTCTCCCTCTGGTTTTTAGTCAGGTGCTTACTGACTTTTACCTGTGCTGCTGTTTCACAAGGATGTAATGGGTATTCATGTGAGGTGAGTGGTTACTTTTGCATTTGAGTTGCGATAGCTAAGGTCAGTAAGGGGGTGCTTTCCTGGAGTGGTCTGTCCAGATACTTCTTTAACAGGTTTACATGATAAACTTTCTCCTTCCCCTTTTTGTCAATTTTATAGTTTGTTCTAGACATCTTCTCTAGAACCGTATATGGACCTTGCCATCCAATTTGTAATTTATTCTGGCTACCGGGTAGTAGAAGCAGCACCTTCTCTCCCACTGCCAGTTCTCTGTCCTTTGCCTTCCTATTAAAATATGCTGCATGTTTCTTCCTGGCTTGTTTCAAATTATCATTTGCCAGTTTCCATCCAGCTTTCAAACGAGTGGTCAGTTCGTTCACGTATTGATAAGATGAGGTAACAGTCTCTTCCGCCTTCTCATCTGTCCAGGTCCTTAATAGCGCTTCTAATGGACCTTTTATTGGCCTCCCAAATAGCAGAGTTGCGGGAGCCATCCCGGTTGAACTATGTGGTACCTCCCGGTACGCAAACAATGCGGCGGGCAGGAATTGATCCCACAGATCCGGTTTTTTCGTGTGCCAGCTTTCTCAGGATAGAAATGAGAGTCCCGTTGAACCTCTCTACCTGGCCGTTCCCTTGCGGATGGTACGGACTACAATGAAAGTGTCTGGCTTGAAATAGCTTAAAAAACTTCTTCCGTTAGTTTCCCCTTGAACTGAGAGCCATTATCCGTCAAGATTTGATGCGGGAATCCTAATCGGGTAAATATTGTAAGTAGTGCCTCTGCTACATGTTTTGAATCAATTGATGGCAGGGCTACCGCCTCTCCCCACATAGAACAAGTGTCCACCAGAGTAAGGATGTAACTGTTCCTCCTCTTGGTCCGAGTGAGAGGTCCTACAATATCCACTGCAAACCTCTCAAAAGGTGTTCCCACTATGGGCATTTCCCCTAGAGTTGCAGGAGCAGTCCAGTGCTTTGGAGCTACCCTTTGACATTCTGGGCAGGATTTGACATATCTTTTTATATCCTCCGTTATCCCTGGCCAGAAGTAATGACAAGCTATACGCTGTCCTGTGGCGCTGATCCCCATGTGACCACTGAAGGGAATCGCATGCCCGAGTTCCATCACTTTATCCCTATATGAAGGGGGAAGAACCAGCTGGTTGTGACCATTTGTTCCAGTTCCGGCCTTCCTGTATAATAGTTTGTTCTTCATAAAATATTCCCCCTTGCTCGGAGGTGTGTGGCATTTGGGCAATTTTTTAAAACATGGCTTGAGTGTCCTATCCTCAGCCTGCGCCTTCCTCATCTCCTCTGGATGAGCATTTATAGGTTCACCCTTCTTCCTCCTTCTTCTGTGACCTGGTCTGCACTGTCGCCATGATCACAGGTCTCTCGGGATTCCCCAAGAAGACGTATCTACACCCCAATATCAGAGGGTAGATTGGTTCATCTATCACTGCTGCTCTGATTTCTCCTTCCACATAGCGAGTTTTCACCGTTATCCTTGCGATGGGAAGTGTCATGAGTGGTATGTCCTTAGTTGCCCCTTGTATTTCCACTGTTTCTGTGGTATACTGACTTGGGTCCACTAGGCTAGACTTCACAACTGAATCATAATCCAAACCTGTATCATAAAGGCACCTTATGGTGACCCCATTACAAATAACATCCTCACAAACTGGGGGGTGATAAGGTTCCTGCTGTCCCTTAGGATTAACCTTTAATCTTTGAGTCCCCGACTTCATTGCAGCAATGTTTGAAGGTTTCCTTCTACAAAATTCGGTGTTATGGTTATCTTTCTTGCACCATTTACACCATCTTTTTCCTTGGTTAAACGGTTTTCTTTCATTGGATTTTTGGTCATTGAACTTTGAGTTTCTGTCTCGGTAGTCATTTCTTGGCCGTTCAAAGTTTGTCCTACCTTTATTTCCCTGTTCTCTATTATCAAATTTATTAAATTGCTGTGGAGCTTTAAAATTGTCTATGTGCTTCTTTTTAGCACCACTTACCTCTGCCTGGGCTGCCTGATACCTTTCAGCGACATTTAAAACCTCCCCCAACTTCTCTGCACCTTGTTCCATGAGAAATTTTCTCATGTCTGGAGCCATGGACTCTCTCAATTGCTCAATCATGATCATTTCTTTAAGATCTTGGGTCTTCCCCAGAGCAGTCCATTTCTCCAAATAGGTTTCCAGTCTGGCAGAGAATTGGTGGTCTATCTCCCCAGACAACAGTTTGGCATTTCTAAATTTCTTACGATAAAATTCCCCATTTTTTCGTACCTCAATAACAAAGCCTGCTTTAACATGTCATAATTCTCCTGGTCTTCTCTGTTCATTTTTGCGAAGACTTCGTAAGAAGTACCTCTCAGTCCCCGTGATAGCTTTAAACTCCACCGCTCTCTCTCTCTAACCCATATGTAGTAGCTAATAACTCAAAACGTCCTAGGTACCCCTCTATGTCATCGTCTTTTTCAACAAAATGGTCTAAATGAAACCCCATAGCTGAGTTTGAGGCTCCCAGACTGGGCGTAGCATCTGAGGCAAAAGGGCTGGCACCATTTTCAGGAGTCTGGCCTTGTAGCTCCAGCTCCCTTAGTCGTAATTCGTGCTCCCTCTGCAACCTTCTATCTTCTGCCTCCCTTTCGGCCTTTTTATCTTCTGCCTCCCTTTGCTGTCGTTTTTCTTCTGCCTCAATCTGCAACCTCTTAAGTTCTCTATCAGCCTCAATTTGTAACCTCTTCTCTTCAGCCAACCTTTCAGACTCTAATTTTCTTTCAGCCTCTTTTTCTAATCTTCTTTCTTCTCTTTCAATATATTTATCACATTCAGCCGTTACATATTGAATTAAAATCTGACCATCCATTCCCATCTCCTTTGCCGTCAGCACAGCAGCTGATCTGAATTTGGCCAGCTCCGCCATACTTTTTAAACAAATCTAGCAATGTGCAAGATAAAATTTCCAACCACTAAAGTACTTCTAATTACTCTAGTCTAAAATAATTCTAATTAATTAATTAACTACCACTGGCTGTGAAGATTCACCAACTTTTATTTTCAGGGACACTTTTAATTTTAAGGGACACTTTTAATTTTTATAATGTGTTCCCCTAATCTAATTCTCCCCCCCAGGAGATCCTAATATACTTAATGGGCTAATTATCCCGGGACAAAGAGACCCCAATATATGTAGTGGATTGATGGTATTGTATGATGGTGATATTACTAAGTGTGATGCATGAGGTCAGCTGTGAAGGCTCCTGAGATAAAATGTAGCTGTGAATTGTCAGAAGGCCCTTCTTGCTACCACTACGACCTCACACCTATCTTTTTTTACTAATGAATGTGGCTACGTTAAATGTCTAGGGTAATGATATGTAATGTGTTGTGGTAGTTTACATACACACACACAGATATTTAATAAGCTTAATAATATTAATAAAATGTTTTAACACACTGAACTAACTCAAGTTGTGTAAAATTTGGATAGTAATTTTCTTTAAATTTATTTGTTCTGAACCAAGGTTTTATTTTGGCCAGAACATATGAAAGGTTTTGCAATTATAAAAGAAATGCATGAATATGACATAATAAATGCAAGGTGTGTACATATGTATGTTACTATACTAGTTAATATTACTACTGTTTATAGTTGTAATCTATTTGGGAGAACATTTAATGGATGTGCTGTTGGGGTGGCCTCATCACTCCCTGTCTATGGCGATTACACATTGTCCAGTTATTTGATGGAAATTTTATGGGTGTGTTAGCAAATAAGTGAGTTGGTGAATTCTCAGCAGACCAGACGCTCACGTAGCTTGAATGTGTAGCTCTGGTGCTGAGATCTGGTGGCCCCACCTCTCCGTGCTTGGGGGCAATATCAGAAGTTTGGTGGCCCCACCTCTCCGTGCTTGGGGGCAATATCAGAAGTCTGGTGGCCCCACCTCTCCGTGCTTGGGGGCTATAATAGGCTGCTCTGACAAAATGTTACTGCACGGGTCCACTCTGGTAATATTCAACAACTCATTTGACACCGCATTGGTGCCAACTGAAACTCACAGTTCTGCAATCAAAGTATTAGTCATGTGTCAGAATTCCATCCTCTAACCATTTCTGGACACAACACTACACAACAACAACACCACATAGACGGGTCAGATCTTTCTGACCAAACAACACATCTTACCAAGTTGGTTTCACATAGGATAAGTTCTCCCAGACTACGTATTCTGAAATATGTTCATTAGCTTCCTGCCATAGAATAGGATAGGTGATATGATCCTTGCTGGAGTTTATATATTTTATTTGTCTCTAGACCCTGAACTGGGGCGGGGGGTCTAGAGCGAATTCTTACTTGTTGTAAGGGACAGATTATGCTATTGCAGTATCAAATCACTCGAAACCTTAAACAAATATTAAAATGTACAAAGAAATAATTTCAGTCTTACCAGAATTATGAATATAGAACACAGTTAAATGCTAGCAAAACTCAGCTGAGCTGCTGGCCTTAGGATGGCGTCCCTCTAAATATTTCAATAGCTTCTGGGAATTACACCACTTAATAATTCACTGTGTCTACTAGGACAACTTATAATGAATGGCACAAAATGCGCGTCTGAGCGCCGATAATATATTCATCTATGGCCAATCACTGCCTTTTCTTCTTCAAATTCAAATATCCTACCAAAAGTCATTTCAGTCATACCTCAGTCAAGTATGCCTTATTGTCTGTTGGTCCGTCCGTCTCTACTTGCGTTTCACAAAAAAACACACTTGTTTTTTGAACCAACCCTGCCTTCCCCTACACAATTTTGCCTTTAAAGTTATTTTTAGCCACAATTCACCATCCCACCCCGTCTCTTCATTCCAACTAGATTTTAGCACTTGCGTCTTCAAGGCCACAATTTTTTGAAAATTAGTGACATGTTTTATTTCAATGCAGACGCTCGCTGATGTGAACAACACAGTCTTTTGTCAATATCTTTCTTATTATCTGTCCGTCTGTATAAATGAAAGCATATTATTTCACTGCTCAAGATGGGCCATCCGGCCAGCTAGGTTTTATATTCCTAACATTATTGTTTATTAAGAAAAGTTACTTTTCAAATATTTTCTAGAATCTTCTGGAATGCGTTCATCACTGCATTCAAATAAACGGACTAAGTTATCGCAAAAGCGTCCAAGAAATGACTGTTGCGTATAATATCCAAGGTCCCTTTTGTCGATTTCTTTACTTTATGTCAACTTGGGGAACGTGACTTTTTCCTCCTTTCCCCACCACTTGCGTCTTTTAGCCTTGCTAGTTTCAAGCACGCGTTCAGTCAGATTTTTCCTTTTGATCTCCGTTCTCATCCCGTTCCGTTTTGCCTTCAAGTCTAACAATTTAATTTCCATGGCGGGTGATGACCCGCGGCGTGGGCGATTATGTATTCTAGTAGCTTACGCATTAGTTTTTATCCTTACGTTGTATCATTGGAGATATTTTAACGTTGTATCACGGTTAATTTTCAGAGTATTCCAAAAGGACTTTCAAAAAACAGCCCAGGAAATCTCTAGCATTGTAACAAGGAAAAATCAGGACTAAGGAAAACTGAAGAAACACACGGAGTCAGAGAGAGAATCTATTGTAAAATTAAAGACCCCCCACAAACGCGAGTAAGAGACCGACTCGTCTCTTTTATTCATCTGAGCAACAAGTCTTTAGCCAAGATTGGCTTATTGGTGGTACCAACAGAAAGTACTATCTCTGGAACCAAGTGAAGGTAGAAGTGGACTGATGTTGTGCGGAACGCCATCATAATAGGGTCTTATAGACAGACGCAGGATCAGCTTGGCCGTTACTCCTTGACGTTTTGGGAACGTGCGGCGCCTGAACTTTGACCATAGACGAGTGACAACAGTGTACAGAAAACCTCCCCATCAGGAGGAGAATTAGAATCGCCATTGGCAGCTAAGTTAACCTATGTGCTTCCACTTGAACTTCTTATCAAAACCCATCACCCGAGTGATGAAAAATTTATTTTGTAACTAACTATTATTCCTTTCTTTTAAACTGTTAAACTTATTAAATTTTGTTATTTGTAATCATACCAATTTAACTTCGATTCAAACATTTTAAATGTACTACATGTTTGTCTCAGTCAAAGTTACTAAACACACACTCTAAACAGAGCTATATTATAATAATAATTCCACTGATTAACTCAGGGGTTGGGGCTTAACGAGCTAGAATAAACCATTGCTTAAATTCTTCATAAAAGGTGTCGATAGATTACAGAATTAACGTGCTCAGCAACAGCCAGCATTGTTTTCGCTTGTCTGAATATCTTGTGAAGACTCTCATGTGATAGAAGCTTTACTACTCTTCTATCTACATTTCTGCCAAGAGTAATCTTGTGTAAAGATAGACTCCATTGAAGCCTATAATAGATACTCTTGAGTTTTGGCCACTGTTGGACCACTACTGCAAAGCAGGGGAGGCAATACCGTCACAATGGGTAAAAGGAAGGTTGAGCATGGGACCCACTGTCACAACCTGTAGAAACTGTAAGCTTTTTTCTTTTACAAACACTTCAAGGATTTCTTATTTATTTATGAATTATTATTAGTTTTTTCGTTTTTGACGTCTTCAGTTACCATCAAGACAAGTGTGGCTAATTGAAATAAATAACATGGTTGTAAGACCGCTTTATTCATTAACCTTGAGCTTCCCGAGGAGCATAGGTCTGTAATAATTTCACATGGTGTCTTGTGCCATCAGATCATTTTCTTTCCATGTCTTCTTTATCCTGTGTCAGATGTCCCCAGTTCCTTTCTAAATGTTTATTTGGATGTCCCTCAATATCTTTTACCCCTGGGGATTCCAGAACAAGGATTGTCTTGTGATGCTATTAACCAGTAGGCTCAGTGTGTGTCCTATCCAACGTTAATATATTTTCCTCATCTATTTTTCCACTGATAGTTGATGTAACACCGCTTGATCAAATGGAATAATACGTGTGTTACGGTAGTTTTATTGATGGCGTCTGCTAGAATTAGCAGTGCGCATGTTTAGGGTCAATGGAATTAATATAAATTGATCTTTATACTTTACGGAGTTATGAACGCGAAATGCACGGTCAAGTCATGACGTGTTAGCGTCGATATGGTCACGCTTGGTGACTAGGTTACCGTACCCCTTTTGTATTGACCGTCAAGCAGTGAAGACGGATTTTGTTACCCTTCCAGGGTTGTGCATGATGCTACTGCACATATATATATTTTAGTCAAGTACGGACACGGATCAGTCCATTGTAATTGATGAAGAGATAAATGATTAAGTAGTTGATTCATTCTCGTCAAGACACATGCGCTCACTACCGGTTGTCTGAAACCCAGCAGCGCGAGTATATAGCCATGATGTTCGTTTGACAGTTTTTCAAGTATGACATAGACCCATAATAGGATGTTTGCAAGTATTCAATTTGTCATATATGCTTACCATGAACTATATTAATGATGTCATCAAATATGTGTGTTCTTCCGTAATAAACTGTTTTCTCGTGGACTCTAACAAGGCGGACTTATTAAGTTGATCATTGACCGATTCACTTGTTAGTTATCCTTTTCACACATTCGCGTTTCAAATAATTACAGCACGATAATAATCAATGAATGAGAACCAGAACAATCCAGTCATGGACAGCGATTTTGAACATTCTTTATTCATTCGATATTCCACTGTCTAAAGCAGCTTCCATGATACTTTGAGCACAGACATGCTATGCTAACCGGATCGTCTGTATCAAAGAACTGGTGGCCAGTATGGGGATACGAAAATCTTCTCCTTCATCAGGTTAGATCTAGCGACAAATTTCTTCGCAACACGATTGTTTACGTTTACAATACGTTCACATGACTTTATGACACACTGCGCATGACTAGAGGTCAAATATACGTCATCACCCTTTTCGACCGAGTCAATGACAACCGTTGGCAGCTTTACGAAAGTCAAATCTAATGTCCTGCTACAAGTATCGATGCAAGGAGAATAGCAAGAGGAAACCCCGTCAAAACGATGAAGTTCAGCTCCCTGTACCTGGTTGGCCGTTGATGCATACTGGCATTAACTGAAGAAGATCACTGGGCGCAAAAAGATAAGTGAATGTTGAAACCTTTGTCGGTTCATCAAAACTAGGTGTAGTCCACTTCATTTTATTCGGGCATGTTATCTGCAATTAATTGTTTTATGTTTCGTTAGTCATTGATTGTCTATTTGTTATTTGTATAAGCGGGCGGTTGGATTGGGAGTTTTTAGATCGACTAATACCTCTTTTCAGATGGTCAGTAGATCTAAAAACCCTTCTAATAGGGATTCGTTGAGTAATTCCATTAGCGAAACATCTGCTGAGATCTACCAGCAGCATACTGTGTTTGCTTCTGAAGTTATTCGACCTTAGATGTTTTAGTTGTAAAGTAACGTTATATTTGTAGTAATTTTGCTGTATT
This sequence comes from Oreohelix idahoensis, assembly GCA_024509875.1. Lineage (NCBI taxonomy): Eukaryota > Metazoa > Mollusca > Gastropoda > Stylommatophora > Oreohelicidae > Oreohelix > Oreohelix idahoensis. Next base: position 27,028 of record JAMPIV010007409.1, on the reverse strand, counting down.
GAGTTTCATTTTATTCATTTCGTAACTTGTTCGTAAATTATTCCGTTCATTCTAATCTGCCTATCATTTATTTTATAATTGTAAAATATTTGTCAGTTATGAGTCCTGTGACGTCATCATTTAATGTGTATGTGTTGTAACCTAGATTTAGTTTTTCTTCTTAACATTTACTTCCGATTTTTGCTTGTTTCAATATAATCATTTTTTCGTTTGCATTTGTCAATTGTGATGTGCTAATGTCTTGTAACATTTTAGTTGACTAATTGTCTTGTATTTATTAACTTATAAATTGAGTATGTAATAATAATAGTGTAAATTAATTAGGTAATAATACAATATAAATATTTTGATTAATTTTCAAAAAAAAAAAAGAAAATGGACTTGATAAATTAATTGCAACAATTTGCAGTATTAGTCCAATTCACGATTGCTTATGCATTTTATGCATTATGACTAGGGCATGAAAGCATTATATATGGATAAATACTTATAAAGTGAGGGTTTGCCTTGAATATAATAGGCATAGTGGATAATACTTGGTACATTAATCTATTCATAATACTACGTTGGCCACTGGGCACACATAGGTAATTGATGGTAATATATATTGTTGATTAATACAGATAGTTGATTAAATAAATAGATTATTAAATTACAAAATGCTTACGTTAGACCAATTTGTTAAAATTGGTAAAGATTTTGGAAAAAGAGGAGAAGCTCTAGAAGCATACGCAGTGGCGGAACTTGCGAAATATAAGGCAGAGGAACTTGAAAGGAAAGCTGAATTAAAGCGTCAAGAAGAAGAACATGAGGCCAAATTAGAAAAACAAAAAGCTGAATTGAAACGTCAAGAAGAAGAACGTGAGGCCAAAGAAGCAAGAAGGATAGCAAAACAGGAAAGGGAAGAGATTGAAAAAGAAAACAGAATAAGAGAAATAGAGGAAAATAAAAGGAAGCAAGATGAAATTATAAGACAACAAGAAAAAGAGTTGGCACTTATCAGGTTGGAAACAGCGAAATTACAGGCACAAAATGCTACTGTTAGCCATAGTGATAATTCCCAAAATATGTCTGCACCTAACCAAACTAGAAGCAATTATCACTTCAAATTACCGACATTCAGATTGAATGTTGATGATTTATCGGCCTGGCTTTTACGTTTTGAGAACATTTGTGAGGTTAATAAATTAGATAAAACTGCATGGGCACTAAAACTTAGTGAATTTTTAGATGGTGCACCTGCAAGCGCAGCTCAGAATGTTGATCCAACAATAGCTGGTGATTATGATGCCATTAAGGCTTTATTACTACGTCGATTTCATTTGGACGAGGAGGGATGTAGGATTAAATTTAAAACTCTCCTGCGAGAATCAAATAAAGACTTTACAGGGTTCGTTGCGAATATACGCAATACATTCAACAGATGGGTCGAACTTGCTGGTGTGGAAAAATCTTATGACAAGTTGGTTGATTTAATCCTTAGGGATAAGGTCCTATCTTCTGTAAGTTCACCAGTCTTTTCTTTCTTACAGGAACGTAAACCTCCGACTTTAGAGGAACTAGAAAAAATGGCTATAAATTACTGCACTGCTCATCCCAATAGTAGCATATCCAATACACAAGTAAGGGAACCACTTCCAGTTGCCTCCAATATGGCATATCATGGTTTTGAAAGATCAAGAGCTCAGAGCCTTGACAGAAATTTTTCAAATAGAAGAAATAATTACAATGATTATCAAGGACTAAATAATTCTTACAATAATGGGAATTTTAACCGGGGTAGACAACAGTTTACAAACCAGTCACCTCAATTTAGATATAACAATAGTTATCAAAACAAATCAAATTGGAATAAATCATTTAATGGTAATGCCAATAATAGTAATAACAAGTGGCATAATAATAGTAATAACAATTACAGACTAAGAAATAAGAGTTTTAATGGCAGAGGTAATGATAATAATAATAATGATCATTGAGTTAGTCATAACAGACAACGTCCTACCTCCAGAAATCAAAATAAATTTGATCATACTGCAGGGGCAGCATTGACTAACAATGCAACCCCAATTGTTCATAATAGTGATATTTCAACGCATTCATCTTCGTCATGTTGTGTTGTTGATAATAATGTGGCAAATGTTTGTCCACAATGCCATGCTATTTTCAGAAGTCCAGCCAATTGCCTATGAGAATTACACAGACTATTCCTGCAATTAGTCTCACTGCAAATGATGGAACTGGGACACTGATTTTTAATAAAGGACTGTTCAATGGAAACATAATTTCAGTGTTAAGAGATTCCGGGTCAACCACGATCGGCATTCGGCAATCACTAGTACATCCTCGCTATGCTACTAATGAGTTTGTACGTTGTATAACTTTTGGTGGGACCATTGAATATTATCCCACGGCAATTATAGATATTAACACCCCATTTTCTTCAGGTCAAGTTAAAGTATGTTTACTTCAGAGTCCTATTGCTGATCTCACAATCGGACGTATCCACGGCAGCAAGGACTGCACACCTGAGGAAATCTCAGAATGGGAAAGAGTAAACTTGGCTACGGCCAATGCGGTAACAACACGAGCTCAGGCTCAGGAATTAATAAAAGAGAATACTCCAAGTATCAAAGTGGATGATTGTACTGACAATGAACCTAAATCGGTAATTGACAGACTCGTTTGCTCTCAAACAAAGGGAAGATAATTCTTTAAAGAAATTTTTTACATTGGTAAACAAGTATGATGACATTGCTGTCAACAATAAGATTAAGCATTGGTTCACTATTGAAAACGGTATCTTACTTAGAAATTGTATGGACCAGGATAAATTGAAACAACAGGTCATGGTACCATCTCCTTTACGAACATACATATTACGGCATGCACATGACTCCCAATGCGCGGGTCATATGGGCTACACTCGCACACGGTCTCGAGTGTTGTCGTCTTTTTTCTGGCCAGGAATATCACGAGACGTATCATCGTATGTACGTTACTGTGTAATTTGCCAGGAAGTCAAGTCTCGTGGAGCGTTCCATAATGCTCCCATTCAGGCATGTGATATATCGGTGCGGCCTTTTGATAAAATGGCAATGGACATTATTGGTCCACTTCTACCAACTGCAAGAGGTCACAGATATATATTAACGTGTATCGACTTATGTACACGATGGCCAGAGGCCATACCTCTTAAAAATATAACCACATCGGACATAGCTGATGCTTTGTTCCTAATATTTTCGAGAATTGGGTTCCCAAGTAAATTACTTTCGGATCATGGGCCCTAATTTGTGTCTGACGCAATGAAAGAGGTTATGAGAACTCTTAATATAGAGATAAACTTCAGTAGTGTGTACCATCCCATGAGTAATGGCGCAGTTGAGAGACTCAACCGCACCATTAAACAGTTATTGCATAAAGTTACAGTTGATAACCCTCAAGACTGGGACAGGGCTATCCCAGCAGTTTTGTTTGCGTACAGAGAGGTTCCGAATGAACAAATCGGTTTCTTTCCGTTTGAGTTAGTGTTTGGTGCTCCACCAAGAGGTCCTATGGGACTGATCAAAGCCTTACTACTCGACTCTAAGATGACTCAGGAAACCCAGTCATCTTATGAATACGTTATTAATTTACGTAGACAAATCATAGATGCTTGTCAAAGAGCAACAGCTTCCTCAGAAGCAGCAAAAGACAAATCTAGACAGTTCCAAAATAAAAATAGACGATTACGCCAGTTATTTCCTGGTGACGAAGCTTTCGTATTACTCCCAAAAAAGGACAATAGTCTGTTAATCACTTGGAACGGTCCATATAAGGTTGTAGACAGAATTTCTGACGTCGACTACATACTGGACATTAAAGGTCAGAAAAAAATTTACCACATAAACATGCTGAAAGAGTTCTTCACTCGTCCTCAACATCTACAATCTATTTTTCAGGATTTAGACAATCAAGCTACTGGTTCTTGCCAATATTCTAATCTTTCGGTGATTCAGGAAGAGGAATCATCATTTCCTGAAATCCAAATGCCATTTCCTATACCTGAATTACAATCTTCTGAATCATGGAGAGATGTCACTATTTCATCTTCACTAACATCTCAAGAACATACTACAGTTTGTAAAATCTTAGAGACATATTCTGATGTCTTGACTGATATACCGGGTCGTACATCAGTCATTTCTCATGACATTATACTGAAGGACGACACACCTATAAAACTCCGTCCTTATTCACTTCCTATTCACTATCAAGATAAAACTTCACAGGAACTTAATCAGATGTTAGCATTACGAATAATAGAAAACAGTAACTCACCGTTTTCTTCACCGTTACTTATCGTTAAAAAAAAGACAATAATATACGTCTTTGCGTTGACTACAGAAAACTTAATGCACAGACAGTCGCAGACAGTGAACCTCACCCTCTTATTGACGATCCACTTACTCGTCTTTCTACAGCAACATATTTTACAAAAATCGATTTAACCAAGGGATATTGGCAGATTCCCTTAACAGAACAAGCCAAATACTATACAGCATTCTCGACTCCACAAGGTCTTTACCAGTGGAATGTGATGCCTTTTGGGCTAATGAATGCACCAGCCCCGTTCATTCGCATGATGCGAAAAATTTTGGCGGATAGATCTGACATTATCACATATATTGATAATATTTGTCTATTTAGTCCTTCATTTGATGAACACATGTTAGGATTAACTTCAGTATTAGACATTTTAAGATCTAACAACTTAACAGCTAGACCATGTAAAATGCAAATAGCTTTACACGAAATAACTTTTCTTGGACATATTATAGGGTCTGGATGTATCAAAACCATTCCCCACAATGTATCAAAAATTTTTAAGTTAACAGTCCCACAAAATAAAAAACAAGTTCGAAGTCTACAAATTCTTGTCCAGTATTATAGCAGATTTGTTCCCAATTTGTCTTCAATCACTGCTTTCTTGTCTTCACTATTGCAAAAAGACAAACCAAATAAAATTACGTGGACAACAGACTGTGACATAACATTTAATAACATTTTGACAATCTTCTCTAGGCCACCAATTTTACGGTTGCCAGATGTTCACAAAAAGTTTTTTCTTCGAACAGATGCCAGTAATTACGGTATCGGAGCTTGCCTACTTCAATATCACAACGATATACTTCATCCGACTATGTATATTTCAAGAAAACTGAAATCGCCTGAAACGAAATACTCCACTGTTGACAAGGAGTTGCTGGCAGTTGTTTGGGCAATCACAAGGTTGGAAAAATTCTTGTTGGGAGCGCCTTTTACCATTCAAATCGACCAGAAGGCGGTTGCTTCATTACGACGCTCTAACCACAAAAGCCCCAAACTTGCCAGGTTTTCGATTCTACTTCAGCCATATGACTTTGTCATCGAAGCTATACCCGGAAAAGAAAACATTCTGGCGGATGCACTTTCAAGACACCCAACGGAAGTCGAATAATTATTGTCTACAAGTTAAAAGATTAACGGCTAAACAAGAGCGACTTTGGAACTCTAACTGATTCCTGCGACAAAATTGATATGAACCACTTCTATATGGAAAAACATTTCAAATAATTCGAATTCAATCATTCAAGATATTCAGTTTCCAAAAGAAAATTCGTGATAGCAAGAAACAAATTTTGATGGTCTTTTCTAACGTTTGGACTTTGGTTAGTGTCCAGTCATTCTCTAACTCATTACGATATGGTCTTGAATACGATATGAATCCAAGCTGGACATATAACGTTAGGTTACAGAAATTGACTAACTCAAAACGATCAAGTTTATATTCAATCAGGAACGAAGTTTAGTTGAACAGTATTAAATTTCTAAGGAACTTTCCATAGATTCGCAAGGGACACAACGACGGATGGATCATCACATCCGACATTAAGTTTAATAGTTATTAAATTAATGAAAAGTATAATAAAATTGAAGTGTGATTAAAAATAATGAGAAAAAAAGAGACGAAAATATGCCAAAGAAAGAAATGATAAAAAAGAAAAAAAAATCACACAAGCAAATACTCTAAATATTTTATGTATAAATGAGATAGCTTTTATATGCATTTAGTTAAGATGTTCACATGAAATGTATTAATATGTTATTTTGTCTCATTATATCATTAAGTTAATTATGTTGTAATTACACGACACTAATAATTAATTGTAAACACACATAACTAAACTAATTTATATTTTATTTTTTTTTCTCTTTCTTTACTTTATTTGTCCTTACTTCTCATGTCTTTTATTATGACACTATCTATCAGGTTCTTTAATTAGATGTTAATTAATTAATACATTACATTGATTAGTTTAATTTTAATTAGTTAGAATAATTTTCTTTACATAACACTTCATTACTCACTCACAACAGTCTTCAATAGTTCAATAGCTAATTATTAGCGACAGTTGACACCCCTTTGTTTAATAATGTTATATGACTTATGTATTATCGACATGACCACGACACTGTTCTAGACAGAACATCGTAGGCCATATGTCGGGTTTTTATTAAATGTTTCATATAATTGAGTAAGGTAGTAAAAAAAATCTATCTAATATATTTTTTTCCCACGGCGGGCAGGGAATTGTTACGGTAGTTTTATTGATGGCGTCTGCTAGAATTAGCAGTGCGCATGTTTAGGGTCAATGGAATTAATATAAATTGATCTTTATACTTTACGGAGTTATGAACGCGAAATGCACGGTCAAGTCTTGACGTGTTAGCGTCGATATGGTCACGCTTGGTGACTAGGTTACCGTACCCCTTTTGTATTGACCGTCAAGCAGTGAAGACGGATTTTGTTACCCTTCCAGGGTTGTGCATGATGCTACTGCACATATAAATATTTTAGTCAAGTACGGACACGGGTCAGTCCATTGTAATTGATGAAGAGATAAATGATTAAGTAGTTGATTCATTCTCGTCAAGACACATGCGCTCACTACCGGTTGTCTGAAACCCAGCAGCGCGAGTATATAGCCATGATGTTCGTTTGACAGTTTTTCAAGTATGACATGGACCCATAATAGGATGTTTGCAAGTATTCAATTTGTCATATATGCTTACCATGAACTATATTAATGATGTCGTCAAATATGTGTGTTCCTCCGTAATAAACTGTTTTATCGTGGACTCTAACAAGGCGGGCTTATTAAGTTGATCATTGAGCGATTCACTTGTTAGTTATCCTTTTCACACATTCGCGTTTCAAATAATTACAGCACGATAATATGGCGTGAACATACAAATCACACTACTGATTGTTACTTCTGCTTGACAAATATCCATTGTTTTACTTTTAAAACTAGAAAGTCTGTGGTTTATCCAAATATTGAATCGGTTTCGAAACCAGTGCCTCATGATCCAATCACGTGTCCGATCCAAGTACCACCAGAACAATATCCGTTGGACGTAAATGAACCATCAGAAAGTGATAGTTTACCTGCTTTAGAAACTAATTCTGACTCAGATTACATACCGGTGAATGATGGTGTTTATTTAATTAACCATTCAGAACTTTCAGATCTAATACATGATCTCGCTCTTACCAAAGGACAAGCGGAATTACTCGGTTCGCGACTCAAAGAATGGAATCTTTTAGCGCCCAATACTCCGATATCTAAATTTCGTCATAGACACAGAGAACTTGTTCAATACTTTGAGATGGATGATGACATTTGCTATTGCAAAGATGTAAACGGTCATGAGCACATAGTCAACGAATGGCGATTTTTTCATCGATTCTTCCAAGACTAGTCTAAAAGCCGTGTTATTGCATAACAGAAATTTTTTTTCATCAAATCCAGTCGCCTACTCTGTTCATATGAAAGAAACTTATGACAATATGGCTAAACGTTTGGAAAAAATAAAGTACAATGACTACCAATGGCGGATTTGTGGAGACCTAAAGGTCATTGCAATTCTCACGGGCATGCAGACTGGGTATACTAAATTTTGTTGCTTCCGATGTGAATGGGACAGCCGCAACAGACAGGAACATTATGCAAGAAAGTGTGTGCCTATCCGGGATCGTATGCAACTCGGGCATAAAAATGTAACACGCAAGCCAAGCCATTAGTTAACAAAGACACCTTCATTTTACCACTGTTACATATAAAGTTGGGGCTCATCAAGAATTTTGTAAAAGCGTTAGATAAAACGAGCAAAGCTTTCACTTATCTCCGAGAAAAGTTTCCGCAAGATAGCGATGCAAAGATAAAGGAAGGTATCTTTGTAGGACCTCAGATTAGGAAAGTTATTGCAGACAAACAATTCGAGAACTTGTTACATGGTAGTGAACTTCGCGCATGAATGGCATTCAAATCGATCGTCGATAACTTTCTGGAAAATCACAAATCTGTCGACTATGTTGCATATTGTTAAGCAGTGCATAGATGCATACATAATTATGGGCTGTAACATGTCCCTCAAAATCCATTTGCTCGACTCGCATCTTAACTTTTCCCCTGACAACCTTGGCGAAGTCAGCGATGAACATGGAGAATGATTCCATCAAGATATCGCCGTAATGGAGTCACGTTATCAAGGACGGTGGAGTGTGACCATGCTTGCCGATTATTGTTGGATGCTTCATCGCGATGTACCACATGCCATTCACCGACGAAAGTCGACTGCAAAGAAATTCAAGCCTACATAACTGTTATACTTCTTGTACGAATGATGTTGTAATACTGTATGCGTTGTTAAAAAAACTTCAATTGCGTATTTCTAGAGATCCCGACCTGATAGAGAAAAACGGTTTGCAGATTTAAAAACAGCGCATTAAAATTGACCAGAAAAACATAGAAATGTTAGAGAAAGAAAAAAAAATTTTTTTTTGTTAGCCAGTGTTATTAGTAACTAGTGTCAATTTAGTCATTAGGCTAGCGTGGGAAAGTTAGATTGTGTAGTTTTACTCACTTTGTGGAATATATACATAAAACAGGCTGATTTTTCGTTAGTTTTTCTTCCTATTAACATTACAAGTAGTACCTGTAGGACGGGGTTAACGATGATACACCAAGATTTTAGCACGGGATACTGGTCAAACTTTGTTGGCCGTCATTGGTTCAGGGGTTATCAAGCTGCTAGCATGTTGCGCACGCTACAGTTTTGATAAAATTCTTCAAAGACTATGTCAGCACTTGAATGGTTGTCACTTTGCTTCGCTACGTCTATTTTGTGCTGTCACGTCCATCTAAACTTCTGTCTTTCTGTCCTCACCTTAGGTAACAACAATACATCATCATCAAATGCCATAACATAAGCAATTATGCCTCTCTCCTTTTCCCATATCGTTTTTATTAAGAGTCCTATTTGACGTGTTGTTATATTTCCAATAACTTCGTTTCCTCTCGCTCTGTTAATAAATTGTGTCTATTGTCATAATATGTTATGACTTTACACTTATTAATAACAGGAAATATCCCTTTTTCATACTGGTAGTACTAAAAACCTGACCATATAAAATAAATAGCTATAGAAACAACACATGATGTGCTGCTAGTGTCAGGGAAGGTACAATGTTCATTCATTCACATTGTACTTCATAGTTGCAGTGATTTTCATTCGCATTTTCCGTTTTCCATAAGTAGACATGTGTTGTTTGTGGGTGTCACGGTTTTGCCTCCCCTTAGCTCTGCAGTAGTGGTCCAACAGTGGCCAAAACTCAAGAGTAACTGATGTGGGTCTTCAAAAGTGTCTGCCTTCGCACAAGATTACTGTTGGCAGAGTTGTAGATAGAAGGATAATGATGCTTCAACCTCCAGGGCTTGTTCACAGGATACTCAGAAAAGTGAGAAAAATGCTGCATTGGCTGAGCACGTTAACTTTAGTATCTGCCGTCAACTTTTGTGAAGGATAGGGTTATCTTAGCTCGTTCAAGTCCCCAGCTGAGTTAATTCAGCGAACGTCCTCTTAATATTATACTGCTCAGTTTACGTGTATTTAAGGAATTGCCTGAGACATACGGATACAACACATTTAAAATGATTAAATCAACTTTAAATTAGGATAGATATAAGTAACAAATTTAATAATCAATTAGGTTTTAACAATTATTAAAAAGTGAAAAATTCTTTAACAAAAATTGGTCATCATCATTGTGACAGATTGATCGAAATGTCTGCCCCTTTAATCTGAGTTAGTTATCCTTTTCACACATTCGCGTTTCAAATAATTACAACACGATAATAATCAATGAATGAGAACCAGAACAATCCAGTCATGGACAGCGATTTTGAACATTCTTTATTCATTCGATATTCCACTGTCTAAAGCAGCTTCCATGATACTTTGATCAAAGACATGCTATGCTAACCGGATCGTCTGTATCAACGTGGAAATGAAACCTGCATCAAAAAAGCAATAGGACTTGAACAAACACGCCATAATAAGTCCCATGATCACGGTGTCAAATATAGAAATACTCCATTAGTACTATTTTACCTTTTGATTTTTGCACGTTTCCACGCGACACGGACCTGTCAACCATAGACATGCACCCATCGGTTATATCAGAATACCTTATTTTTCTATAGTGTAAATTATTTTCAAATGGTATGGATATAGAGAGCGTTTTGTATCTTTCCTCCAGGTTGTGTGTTTTAGCACACCTTTAGCACTGCATGCTAAGTCAGTGTCAATAATTGTTTCATTAAATCCAGTTGCAATATTCCGTTTTGACGGATTCTTACGATTACAGATTTTAAATAAACGTTCGCACTTTAAAATCCACCATTTCGTAATAGAACACGTATGTCAAACTCGGAAAACATATTCTTTTAATCATTTCAAATTAGCCAGAATTGAAAAAAAACTGTCCTTTATAAGTAGTCAGTTGTCTCTAGGAGTGAGAATAGCTAGAAACGCACGAAAATTGTGACAAATAAAGCTTATTAACTCTTTCCCACCCGTGGTAAATCTAGACATTAGGATTGTAAACAATGGTCTTAACCCCTCGTCCACGTCATTGAAGATGGTAAAGGTGGGATATACGGGACAGACAAGTCACGAAACATATTGTGTGTGTTTGCAGTCCAGACGACTAAAGTGTCCACTAAAGGTGGCGTAGATCACTTTGAGAAGTGTTAGCTAAATAGATTCTGGTGAAAACTAACAATCTAGCGAGCAGGTCGTTTGTAAACACTTGGTGTCGTCAAAAATTAAGGAAAGAAAGCGAAAATGTAATGGAAAATTTTCTCCAAAAAAAAGTCTCCTTCTCGTTTAACGTTCCAAATTACAAGTACTCGTATTATAGAAAAAACTAGCAGAGATACCCGGCGTTGCTCCGGTTAAAAAGTAACCAAACTTTTAATGTTTTTCCTCCGGTTAAAAAAGACACATAAGAATTGGCTAAATAGTACTGTATTCTTTATCAGTTGTCATGGGCTGCCTCCCCTCGCTCTGCAGTGATGGTCCAACAATGGCCAAAACGTAGAGTATCTAATGTGGGTCTTCGCGCAAGATTACCCTAGGCAGAGATGCAGGTATCAAGATGATGATGCTTCAATCTAGAGGGAGTATTCACAAGATATTTAAGAAATCGAGAACAATGCTGAATGAGTCTTAGAAGTGTTAACTCTTTATCTTTCCCACCGCCTTTTGTGAAGAGAAATTATATAATTTAATTTAGCTCCTACAAGCCCCCAACTGAATTAACAGTGAAATTCTTCTTTTTATTTGACTCTGCAGATGTAAATATAGATATATTAAAGATGCCGACTCATCCGTGTGCAATTCTCTCTGTAATAATTAAATCAACTTTGAATTTCTAAAAGACAACATATAACAAATTAAATTATCAATTACTTTGGAACAAATGCAAATAAATATGAACTGGTGATTAATAAAAGATAGTTGTCACCATGGAAATTTGATCGGCTTTAGGAGGATTAGTTTTTTTTTTTTTTTTTTACACAGACTTCTTTTGTGTTTGGCCTGTTGGTAATGCCACTTAGCTGTCAAAACTCCAAAGTGCTGATGCTACTGTTTCTATCAATTCGTCTCTGTGGCGGGGCACGTCTCCTGAGTAGCTCAAGAGGTAACCGCTCCTGGTCAAGGCAGGAGTCTTCACAACCCGTTGAATGTAGGTTTCAAGTGTCGATCGCAAGCTTTGAACCACCTAATAGTAATACAGCTGGTATCGTAGAGTATTACCTCAAATGGTCTCTTCGATCCGTACCACCAACATGAGAGGGAATAAAAGAACAAATTCCGCTGCTGGGTCTTTGTTTTCTTGATATTAATCAGGGGGCCTTTCTCGTTTTCTGTCAACCGATTCTTTTCTCAGATTTTTAACTCTCCCTGAGCGTATATCATATAACTCAGTGGATGATTTGAAAACTCACCTTCTTTTAGTTAACTTAATGGAAAAATTGCGACTGGGCAGCGGATAGTGGCTTGTGCCTTACGGAACATTTTTTGGACTGGAATAATTCGAGCCCTGGCGAAGACATTTGAAGGAGTGTCTTCGACAAGGGACTGAATAACCTGAACGGCTCCTGAACCGACCCAGCTCTAATGGGTACCTCCGAAATCGGCGAGTATCTGTCTGAATGGCGAGAGGACACTTGTCATTGTACAGTGAAAAAAGGGATACTCACGTAAAATTAGTCTCAGGCTAGACATAATAACCGGAGATTTCGCCTCGAGAAATAGCCGGCGTACGAAAAAAAAAAAAAGCAAAAAAATAAAGTCATATAAAATAAACTAAAAAGCTGACGTGTGCAAGTGAGTCTGGGATGGAAGTTTGCTGCATAATTTTGCATTGATATTTCTATCTGCCGAAGAGCGTATCCATTAAATCAAGAGTTGCCAAATTGTCAGTTTGTTTAAGAGGTCTGTTTCACAGCGTTTATGCATTTATTTATTTTTGGCTGTGTAATTTTATCGAACACAGTTACTTTTACTGACTTTCATACAAGACGCTTGAGCCAGTATATACGTCACGTGCTGTTGCAGTTGTTGTTTCTGGAGCCAGTAATTTTACATAATGATATGTAATGAAATGATAGAAATGTAATGAAATGATAGAAAACATTCCTGGAATTGAAAAAAAAGAGCCAAACTACAACAGATAGAAAATCCAAAGCGACAAAATTCATAGAGAAACATTACCCATGCAACACATGGACCCATGCATACACAGATGGATCAGCAACAAATGCAACAGAAAATGGAGGTGGGGGTGTCTTTCTGACCTTAAGCACTGGTGCAGAAAAAAGGCTGTCAGTGGCAACAGGACAATTCTCGAGTAACTTCAGAGCAGAGGCAGAGGCCTTGAAAACTGCAGCAGAGGTTATATTGACAGAAGAAAGCACAGAGAGACAAGTTGCTTTCTTTGCTGATGCCAGTCAGTAATTGCAACGTTGAAAAACCAAAATAACACAGACCTTGATGACCTCAGAATAGTGCTCCACAAACTTTGTCAACGATTCAAAAGTGTTGTGATCCAATGGATCCCATCTCACTGTAAAATCACCGGCAATGAAGAGGCTGACAGAATGGCAAAAGAAGGTTCACATCTACCTCAGCCTGATGCAAGCATAACTTTTGAGGAGGCAAAGAGTATTATAAGATACAGAAACAAATGGAATGTAGAACATCCAGGTCACACACAGAATGATGCTTACTACCAGCTCAACAGAAGAGAACAAGTGGTAATCTTCAGACTCCGCACTGGCCACAACAGATTGAGATACCATCTATTCAACAAGCTAAAGATAGGAACTACCGATCAGTGTAACTGTGGCACTGATAAAATGACTGCAGAACATCTGCTTCAAAGTTGCCCCGTATATGCAGTACAGAGAAAGCGCGTATGGCCGACGCCAGTTCCTTTCGTGGAAAAGCTTTACGAGGATTCAAATAGCCTCAAACTGACCACTGCTTTCTTTGAGAACATTTTACCACATACCTAACAGGCGCAGTTGTCCTCTTTATTGTGTTTTTCCTCCTTCCCCATAAGGTATGTTTTACTACCACTTGACAAGCTATTTCTAGGAGTAAATTTATGTTGCGCGCACCTCAGGCCACTGCTGTCTTTGACGTATGAAACGATTTTATCTTATTGTTGGTATAATAAATCGACAGCAATATTAAAGCAGCACTGTTTAGTGCAGTAGACAACTAAATTCGTTCTGTTTATACATCTAATTTCATGCTTATTCTGGTTTTCAGGAAATGTGTTAGGCTTATAGATAAAAAAAATACTAGACAAGTAAATAAATAAATGTGTACGGAATCGAACCCGGAACCTTCTTCTTCTCAAGTGAAAGTGTCATGTAATCTCTAAACTTCTGACACTGGTGGGGAAATGAGGCTTATTACTATTGCTACATATGTATTTGTCTGTTAATTTTTTTAGAACTTTCTAGTAATTTCAGCTGAAGTTAAAAAAGGGTAATTATTTCTATCTAAGGAAAATCTTAGGTCTCTTCTCACAAGAATCGATTCAGTATTTGTCGAGTTGGTGGCTTGCTAAAATAGAGTGATTAAGATATTGTGACGTGTAATGGAAATGAAGCCTTCTGTATCCTTGACAGCCTTTCATGACCGCAGCGTAGTTTTAAGATTCGCTAACAAATTCACGCATTTCTCTGCCGTCTGACTCACCTTGTAATCCACTCCTCTTTCTACTTGACCATATCAAAGGAGCTCGTTTACCAACCTTCGCAACCTGTCATTCATAGCAGGGAGCGAATGGCGTTCGTCTACGCAAGTTTCTCACGCGAGCGAAGCTGTCAGTATTACGATGACGAGCAAATCGCACGTCGAAAACATGTGGAAGGTAACGGCTTTTGAAGTTTCTCTATAAGGGGAGCAAATCATGTGATGTTCGTACATTCAGGGAAAGATATCTCTTTGATCTCGAGAAACAGGGAAATTCTCAGACGGAAGCCCGCTACACGGGTTAAGCTTTGTTGTCGTTCAGCAGCGGCCGGCAGAAGCGACTGTTAAACCCTTGATCGAGGAAACGTAGTTTCAGATTTCTCTGCTGGGAAACGGAGTGTGAAAATTCACATCTTCTAGAGATCATAACAACATGATCCTATATAAACTGCGTCTTTCTCAAATCGTTATCAGTTGTCGCTCAGATTTTTTTCGGAGAGTCTAAACACGTTATCTAGAACTACTGGAAATAGATATGTTAATAGATCGTGGTGTTTCTTTCTGGATTTCTGGTAATATATATATATAAATTTGTGCTTAAGCTTATTGAAGTGTTAAAAGGTTTAGCATCTTAAATTCACTGTGATTTCTAGGTGTTAAGACTAGCGAATTAAATAACGCGTAGCTATTTTTATTCCAGATGTTTCAGTTGTAACGTAAATTTAATCACCCGCTATCACACAGAAAGAGACGGTTTAGTTGTCTAATTAATACACTAGGCGACTGATAAGTGACAGAAAAGATTTCGCGTCTATTTCATTCGTGTAATTTTGTAAGTGACGGTTGTTTAAATATCATGCGACTTAACAAACAGATGCCGACAATCTAATAGTTATTATTGACAGGCGATATTTGTTAAAGTGCGCGTATGGATAAATTAAATAATAACCGATCAGACAGGATAGGCTAGACATAACGTGCGCCTTTTAACTTTAATCAGGACTGACGGAGAGGATGAGAGATGTCTCGTCCCCTTCCGTATGTATATATATATGTAGATATCATTAGCAGTAATTTTTCATAATGTTCCTATATCCTTTAGGCAACCTGATCAATGGCGACCAGCGGTTCTTTTATGTGGCTATATCTTGGGCCTTGTCTCCATTTTTACTGATTGGATTAAAGTTGTCTTCTGTTGGCTGACGCGTCTCCAAGTTTCAGTTGTGAACAGGACGGGCCACAGAGACGAACGAACATTTTAATAGTAAATTTTAAACTGGACTTACAAAATACCCAGATATATTTTCTTGCATTTTTATCAGCCCATTGTGGTGAAATTACAATAACTGTTCTCCCGACCTCTGATAGTCGTTTTCCAAGAGGATATTTATCCAGAAGAGTTACGCTATTTCAGAATCGGCACTCACCAGAGCCTTGTCGATAGGATTTACCAATCAATTACTTACCAGCATCAGTAACAATTTTAGCAGCTAGCGGTGTCCAAGTACCAGAAGTATTTTTTTCCATCCTTTGCTGTGAACACTAGATCTCGATTTTTCTACCACTAACTATTCGATGTGACACTAACGATCCAGGATTACCTCACCAAACATGGCGTCCACCTTATAAAGTTATTGTCAAGGCTGGACTGGGGCCAAATTTGGCACTGCACCCTGACACTATTAATATCGTTAAATATGTTCAGGATAACTGTACATTCCATAAAATATCACCAGAATAGGTAAGGAGAGAGAGAACGTGACCACGTATGACAGAGATAGAGAGAGAGAGAGAGAGAGAGAGAGAGAGAGAGAGAGAGAGATATTGAATATTTTCTTGTTACGGTAGCTTGTACCAAACTAGTTATTTTGCTTTAACAATTGTTTACTTTACGGAGTAGCACGTATTAGGAATTTTGCTCACTTTACTGTCTATATACTGTAACCTATTGCTAACCTTTTGACCTTTTGGGGTTATTAACTTGGTTGGGTTCTTATCTTCTCAACGAGGGGAGGGCATAGGCATTCTGTTATATTTTCTATGCATGTAATTCTGATGTATCTGATCTTTCTCCTTTAGATATTCGATGTTATAAAGTTTAGTGATAATAAACAACAAAAGAACTAACTTTATGTGTTGGTCAGACGCATACCCAATTTAACCATAGTTTTTCACGTTTGTGTGTCTTGTTGTCACATAGCTGTGTGTGTGTGTGTGTGTGTGTGTGTGTGTGTGTGTGTGTGTGTGCGCGCGCGCGTATAGTAAACTTATATTTCTCAATATAAGGGGGTGGAAGATTGTCTGTTACTAAATTATAGTCGTACAGATAGGCTGGACTAGAGAAACTATTCAGTCCAGAGACAGATCTTCTCCTTAACTATTCACTCGTGAAAATCTATTTCTTACACCTTTTTTCTCACGTATTATCACCATCTCCTCTACTCAGGCGTGATCTTACATAACTTAAAACCTATCTAAGCACGACAGATATATTGTTCTCAGTGATTTTTGAGTAGGGCATAAATGCTGTTCTATAGAGAGAATCTTTACATAAATGACAACTTTATTAATTATAGTAATAATAAGCTGCAAACCAAAAAACAAAAATTAAAAACAAAAATTGATATTTACACCAAAAATTAATTTTTTAAAGCAGACGTATGGCCGAATATACAAGATGAGACATGGATTACACGAGATGTACATTTAGAAAACAAGTACACATCAGGCTTGTTATAAGCGTCGGACATTAAGACGTACACAACTGCAGTCAAACACAGACCAAAAAGCAGAATGTTAAAAATCACACAGTACATATTAAATGAGAGCAGAAAGTCGAAGTCAATGACACCAACTTTGCCAACAGTTATAAACGAATATAAACGAATGTGTTTAATGTTGAATAAACTCAATAAACATGAAGAAAAAAAATGTGAAACCTAATGCGGTTGCCTGTTTGTAATTGTGGAAGCATATAGATCGCTGAGAACGTGACCTCTGTGAACTTCACCGCGATGTATGATTTCAACAGCACGACCTTTAGAATGGGAACGAGATGGCATTCGATCTTTAGGCACGTCGGTGATTACTGAGAAAAATCAATCGCCTAATCTTCTTCTAGCGTTCAGAAGAAGACAGTCATGAATTCTGAGCCGTGCTCCTCGCGTGACAGATTGCTGCACACGGCATATGTCTCAAACACATACAATCACATACACATTCACTCACACACACGAGCCCGCGAACAGATACCGCAGCCCCAAGTTATATAATGGAATATAGGTGTTCATTGTAATTATAGCCTAACATGCGGAGGTGACCTATAGTGCCCTGATTGTTGATTTTTTATTTATTTTTTTTTAAAAATATTTTGCAGGAAAGTGTGTTTATTGTAGTATAATTAAATTATAATTTGTATGGCAGTGATCATCAAATTTAACATCGAGTAGTGTTATTATACTGTTGATAAATGCAAAGCACAGAAATGTTAGTTTGTTGATGTTCAATACATAGATGTGAATTTAGTGTTGATAAGTTCATAACCAGGGTTGTAAATAATAATTTTCCGGTTCCGACTTCTGAACTTTTCGAAGTCCGACTTCTACTATAGTTGTTGTAACTAGTCATGTGGAGTAAACTTATGCACGTATGTAGAGTTAAATGTACAAATATGGTATATGTGAATAAACGAATAAATGGCTTTCGTAGATTACATTTTAAACTATTGATTGATTCATACAAAACAAAAACTCAACCAGTATTTAAAAATATGATAATTTTTATTTATCTTGAATTGGTTCTTAAAAAAGATCGCTTTTAATAGGCCTGGCTTCTCATTGATGCTCTCAAATCAGATTAGATTATTCTGAAGGCAGAAAACAAACGTTCAACATTGACTTGAGTGGGTGGTAATGCTATGATAGTCAAAACAGCATATTGAACGATCTCGGGATAGCAACGTGTTGTATTTTGAGCTTCCCAGTTTAGAAGTACGGTCACATTTCTCAACCTTTTTCGGTGCTAGATAATGTAATGATAGAGCGGGATTTGTTGATGACTTATCATTGTCTACGTTTCGATGTGTATAGTGGTGAGTAATCCCAGTTACAACACGGTGTAGTCAGGGTCCAATGGAGGGACAGTTATCTTTGTAGCTGGCATGTATTTCTACAGGTTGTGTGAACCATCTAAGGTATCAGTGGTAATTACGATGGACAGAACCTGAATAACAATGGTCTATCTTACTCCACTGTCAACAACGAATACAGGAACTCCCTAATTCTTATATAATATAACTCAAAGGTATGAGTTAGTCTGGGCATTGGTTTAATTCGACTCTACTGGCATACAGGTTAACGGTCATATTCGTAGCAATATCCAATAACAGCGTAGGAAATATCTCTAAGGGGTGTCGTATTTTGGTCTGTCTTACACCACGGTCATATTTACCGCTAACAATAATAGGATAAAACGGACCTATAACAGCCAGTGAGAACGCTCCTTTTTCTGATGTGTATAAGGAAACCTTTTTATGCGTAACATAGAGGCCTATTTTGTGAAACTGAAAATACGAAGATATTTAATTTCTCAAAGACTTAAGATATTTAAACGAAAGTTATAGCTAGTTTAAACAACGGGGATATTACTTAAGAGGTATGTGTAAAGACGTCCTCAAATAATATGTTATTCTAAGAGAAAAATCATTTTAATTGACATTTCTACATCAGGGTAGTCCCAATTTAGTTAGTTAAAGACTGCATAGATTTAAATGCACTTTGCTAGCTAAACCATAAATAGATAGACAGATAGATATAAATTCACGGTTTAATTCTAACTTTAGATGAGCAAAATCGGTCCATAATTAAGAGAGTAAATAAATATTAAAAATTCTCCACATTGAACGAGAAGGCAAAAAGACGCATTGGGTTGAAATTCTTTACTCCGTTTTTCCCCCTGTCATCCGCGAGGTACGCGGCGCTCCTATTTAAGACCTTGAATTTGGCGGATTTAGGCCACTACTATTTTCAAAATACACGCTGAACCAGACGAGAGCGCAAAACGTATGCTGTCAAATGCTTTTGCCGCTGTGTCTAGCAGCAGACCTAGATGCCAATTTAAAGCCGGTATAAGCTTATGTGTGTTTGCTTGAGGATTTTGTCCTGGTATTACCACAAGTTTACGAGACATCTACTTGAGAGGAACTCTGTTGGTGCATACAGTTCTCCATATAATTAGAACTCGACCAAAGTTTCCCAGCCTGGAGTTACAGATACGGGGTGATCCTGGCTATAAACGGATGCTTCTCAATATTTCAAAAGCTAAGTGGACGCTTGGTTCCACTGATCAGATTATCCAGCCACAAATATTAAAATAAAGAAACCACCCATATTAAAAACATTATAATGATGACTCACTAAGGACTATATTCAATAATATTATTTTACAAGCCAGTGAAAGTGACACTACTTATGTGAAAGAAAGAAATTGACATTATAACTACAAATTTATCATAGTACTATTATGGAGAAGAATATTCCATATTTATTTATTTGATTGTGTATATAACATTTGAAATCATTTTAATTTTCCTAACCGAAAAGAGAAACGGTATAGGATCAATAAATTGTAAATACTTTCACTCAGACTTACTTAATTATTCTAATTGAGTTAATGTTCTGTTTGATAGAAATTACATATTAATACTTAATCTATCCCTAGACAAGTAGCCACAAAAACAAATATATAACCATTATTCAAGGTGGGATCTGGAGAGGTAGCAGATAGATCTTCAGTAACCAACACTATCATCATACTTGAAGGTTTACATAGCTTGACCCCACTTTTGATGTCGATACAACCTTACTCTTTTCAGAGAAGGGGGTATTTCTTATAAGACCAGTCTCTTATCTGGCACTATCCTGGTATCATCTGATACATCTTTTTGTCCAGGATAGCTTTCATTTTAATAACATCTGAACCTCTCGCGACAAGGGGTATTGTTGCGCACATATGTGACGCACAGATTACAAATTTATGAGATGATTAGTTGATATGAAAAAGAGATTACTTTTGTTACAGTCAAAGTTATATCACCCATGATTTGATTTATACTTTTAATTATATGAGTGATCTCTCTTGAATATATAGTGATTTGGCGTATGAATACGAGATTCATGCATTTCGCATTTTGTGATAGCCAGAAAATAGATTGGTCTTGTTCAATATGTTTATGGCCTGAATTTATATGTATTACTTGTCTAGTGCAAGAAGATTCGGTCTTATATTGTATATCTTTGTATGTTTAGGTCGGACTATATTCTTTGTGCTGAACTCTGGGGCAGGTATTCGTTTTTCGAGGCATGCGTAGTGAGTCTCGACGAAGCCAGCTGATAATGGCTGTGTGTGTGTTTTTGGGCTGGTCCTGGAACAAGGTTGAAAATGATCTGTGAATGATCTTTCAGTAGGAGTTAGTGTCTCTGCGAGATTCTATTGTCAGAGATTCTCCTCATGTACTCTATTGTGTTTAATTCGGACTCCAGGTAATACCAGACCCTTTTGATGATCTCTATTTTCGGTTAGGTCTAGATGGACACCGTGTTATCGAGCATCTAGGATCGTTTGTATATCGATGAAGCTGACAGGTTTGCCAACAGTTCTTATGCATTACATGAAGCAACCTTAGTGATACAGAACTGTATGGAAACATTCATGAGAGTATTTATATTCACATTACGAATTAACTTCGGCCCATCATTTATCCTTCTTCTGAGTGAGTGAGCGAAACTCAAGAAGGTGGCCATTTTGTATTACTGTCATCACAATGAATCACTGTCAAGAGAACAGAATATCAATCTTACTATCGGACAGTGGTATAGAGATCTTGCTATGACGGAAAGCCCACTATCGTGGTTTAACTATTGTTGTATAAACACCTGATATAGATACAGCTTAAGAACTTAGCCAAGAAAAAAAGGGTTCGGCCAGTGAACTTTTTTTATGTTTACATACTCATCTCCACTGACGCGTTCAGTCAGTTAAAGGATAAGGCGATAGTCTACCAGAACATTGAATGCTGGACTCCTATCGCCATTGTATTTGAATGCTGCATGAAATATGTCTGATGTTGCCACCTACTATTTGAATACCATGAATTACTGTGTCAACATGTACCTATGACTATATCCGTTCTGTCCAAGTGTGTGTCTGATTAAACAGCATGAAACGACTACAGCAGTCTGCATTGGTGACTTATAGCTATGAGTGAATGAGTGCCTTATACTGGTCAATATACGAACATTCCACCATTCGCACAACTAACACGTTACACTCTCACTCCATATCTGCATAACCCTGCGTCGGTTGAGTTGACCTTTGCTAAACCTGCAGCACCCATCATATTCATCACTGGTGTGCGTAAGGAGAAGATACAGAAGAAGAAATCATATTTTACAGTCTCGACACTGAACAGTAGTGGCGGCTCTTTACAGTGGTAGGCCAGATTCCTGGGTCCAGCCGTCGCAGTCTTAATCTTCAGAAGTCACCTAGTATTACAAGAACGTTTATGTTGGCCAAATGTGACACACATCAACACCAGTAGTACAAACTTACAGACGATGTCATCTTGACCTGTCAAGCATAAACTGGAACTAGGTCAGCGCTTGTTTATCTTTGTAACAGAACAGACAGCAGTACACATCGGTATTAAATTGAACAGTTGACTATTTGGCAGGAAATAAAGCATTATTGAACTAAGAAGTCTGTATTTCATCGGTGGATCTTCTATATACTAATTGTTGAACTTTGTAATAAATTAGTTCAAGAATTTAAAAATTTATTAAAAGTGGCAGTTTAATTTACATTAAAAAAAACGGTGCCTGCTTTGCAACACCCTATCCACAACACATACTATTCAATGATATATTGCATGCTATATGTATTTATGCTATTTATGTCTACATGTTATTTGTTTATATGTAATAGTTGTTTATATGTTTGCGGGCTTGGATGGGTGGTGACTAGTATAAGGTATACCGAGTGACATTGGTCTTATACTAGGGAGCAAATTTCTTAATTGAATTTGCATGCAACATCAGTTGCTATTTTTGGTTAGTTGTGATGACGTGTTCTTTTTCATCGTTGTTTTGTAATATTTTTCTGTTCTTTAGTTTTGTTTGATTTGTTTGTATAATTGTAGGTCTCATCTTTCCTTTCATTCAGTTCTTTACACCCTTATGTTTATACACTGTGACGTCATTTGTTTTGTTTAGTTCATTGCAGTTATCATCACAGATTCTGTGATTGTTTACTTCAGTTTCCTATTTAATTTAATTTGATTTCTGCAATTGTTTTCTTATTGTCTTTATGATTGTCTTTTGTAAATGTCTTTGGTTGACATAAGATTATATGAGGTATTTTTGAGTACACTTATATGATAGTACAGGCCAGTACTTTATTATTATTATTACTGTATAAGGAAGTATACAAGACCTGTATAAGGCTTGTCTCCCACAGTGATTGGGATAGAAAGATATTATTTTCCACAGGTACTCAAGTGATCATTTGTTTCATTATAAACAAGATAACCATATAAGGTCTTTGACTAAGACTAAGAAAGTAAAATAAAGTGAATTGAGTATACAAGTCTATAGTACAGACTTGTCTCCCATTAAAGTGGGATAAGGTAATTTGTTTACTTTTTCAGGTTACTGATTTCATAAGACAGGATGGCTAATTTAGATTACTTTATCCAGCAAGGGTTAACCCTTGGTAAGTCTGGTAAAGAATTGGAAGAATATTCATCTGCTCAATTTGCCATTGCATTAAAATCAGAAGAGAAAAAACAAAAAGATGAGAATAAATGGAAAGCAGAAGTTGAACAAAAGAAGATAGATGCTGAAAATTTCAGATTGCAGATGCAAGCTGAGGAGAAAAAAGCTGCTGCTGAGGAGAAAAAAGCTGCTGCTGAGGAGAGAAAAGCTGCTGCCGAGGAGAGAAAACTTCAAATAGAAGAAAAAAATTAGAAGCTGCTGCTCAAGCTGCTGCTGAGGAGAGAAAAGCTGCTGCTGAGGAAAGAAAATTTCAAGCTGAGCCTGAACAAAAAAGATTAGAAGCTGAAGAGAGAAAAGCAATAAGAGAACATGAATTTGAGTTAGAGAAATTAAAATTGACAAGTATGAGTAATGTTAATCAATCATTTAGTGGTAATGGTAAACCCTTTACTTACAAGGTCAAGGTACCAGCGTTCAACTCTGCCAGTGATGATATAACATTCTGGCTGGATAGATTTGAACGTGCTTGTCGAGCTCATAATGTGGATAAATCACAGTATGTGAATCAGTTGTCTGAAAATCTAAAAGGTGATTCTCTGACTAAGTTATGTTTGGTTGAAGAGGCCGACAAGGATAATTATGATGTTATCAGGGCAGCCTTGATTAGGAAATATCAGCTGTCAGAGGAAGGTTACAGTCTTTTGTTTAAAACAATGAGACCTAAGGCAGGTGTAGAATTCTCAGAATTCATTGCAAAAGCACGTCTTACATTTTCACGATGGATTGAATTATCCAAAACAGAGAAAACGTTTGAGGCTCTTATGGATTTATTGCTCAGAGACAAGATCATGTCTTCTGTGAATAAACCATTCCTTGAATTTTTACATGAGCGTAAACCCAGTACATTAAAACAAATGGAAGAATATTGTGACCAATACGTCACGGCACACCCTGACGTAACTCTTAGCAACACTAACATTAAAGAGGGTATGCCAGTTGCTTCAGCGACACAATACAACCATAATTACTCACACAAGTTTCAAGGAGCTCAAAATAAATTTGATAAAAAGGTTAATTGGAATAGTTATCAAAACCAAGGTAACCAGTCGAATCAGGGTTCTTCTTCGAAAATCTGGAATCGGGCTGACAGTCCTCGATACAGGGGTGGCCATAATTACAGACATTTCCGCAAAGGAAGTCACTACAGGAACTACCCAAGTTTTCCTTCATGGAAACAACAAAACCAACATTACAGAGACACTCATTATAATGAGCATGATGATTATGATCATGAACATTATGATTCAAACCCAAATAGGGGTTATAACAGAGGAGACAATAATAACTATAGAGATTATAATAATCGAGGTAGATCACAATACAAAAGAGGTAAATCACATTACCAGGCTAACTCTGCACAGCAAGAGTTCCATGAAGCCGGTAATCAAGCAAATGATAAGAAAAACTCTAATAATGTGGGATGTTCTGCTTTTGATTTTGGTAGAGCATCTCAATGTTCCCAATGCAAAACATTATTCGATCCAACCACGGTTTCTACTTTAAGCTGTGGTCATCCTCTCCCCGCTCTTCCTGCGTCAGTCGCGCATGATGGAAGAGGTGCTCTTATCTTGAATAGAGGTCTAGTAGATGGTACTCCGGTCTCAATTCTTTTCGATTCGGGGTGCACCACCATTGGTGTGAGGCAGTCACTCGTAGATCCTTCTCGAGCCACTGGCAAAATAATCAAATGCGTAACATTTGGTGGCACATTGGAGAAGTACTCTACTGCCATTATCAATATTGCTACTCCCTTCTTTACAGGAGATGTGCACGCATGTCTTCTGCCTAATCCGATCGCTGATCTTATCATCGGTCGCATTCATGGAGTGAAAGAATGCACTCCGCAACAAATTGCTGATTGGGAAAATAACAATATGCAAACTGCTAATGCAGTAGTCACTAGGGCTCAAGCTCTTAACGTGCCTCAATCTTCGCTTTCGGAAGATAATGACGCGCAGAACCAAGATGATCCCTTGGAAATTTCTCGTGACTCATTTATAGAAAAGCAGGAAAAAGATCCTACGCTAAAAAAATTCTTCCCACTAGCAACAAAAGGTGATCCAAATAAAGATACAAGTCGTAAATCTTGGATTACGATGAAGAATGGCGTACTTGTACGTATGGTACAAGACTCCGCTAAGTCCAGTCATTCTCAAATTCTTGTGCCCAAAAATATGAGAGTTAAAATTTTACAGCACGCTCATGATTCTCAGTGTGCTGGGCATATGGGTTTTTCCCGTACTAAATCTAGAGTTCTTGCATCTTTCTTTTGGCCTTTTGTGAATAAGGACATACGAATCTATTGTCGATCTTGTAAGGTATGTCAAGAAGTTAAATCCAAAGGCCCACGTCATTCTGCACCTATTCAGGCTGCAGATATTCCAATTCGACCATTTCAAAAAATGGCGATAGACATCATCGGTCCATTTAAGACAAAGTCTGCTAGAGGACACCAATTTATCCTGACGTGTGTCGATATGTGCACACGTTGGCCAGAGGCTATTCCTCTGAAGAGCATAACTACTGCCGATATTGCAGATGCTCTTTGGCTCATATTTTCTCGTCTGGGATTCCCAGGAGAAATATTATCAGACCATGGTACCCAACTCATATCGGATACCATGTCTCAAGTGATGTCGACTCTTAAGATAGAGAGATCTCTGAGTAGTATTTATCATCCTATGTCTAATGGGATGGTAGAACGTCTGAATAGAACTCTGAAAAACTTGCTAGGTAAGATAACTGAGGATCATCCTCAAGATTGGGACAGGGTTTTGCCCGCGGCTCTCTTTGCATACAGAGAGGTCGCCAACGAACATACAGGATTTTCTCCCTTTGAACTTGTCTTTGGTGCGAAACCGCGAGGTCCTATGTCCTTACTTCATGACCTTATAACTGCTAATAATATTGTCGATGACACAAAATTATCTTACGAATATGTCATTGCGCTTAGACACAAGATTATTGAAGCATGGCAAATTGGCAACTGCTTCTTCTGAATTCGTTTGAAAACAGGAGAAGACAAGACCAATTTGCCAATAAGAAGAGGTGCTTGCGTGATATATGTCGATTGACGGGAAGATAAACATTCACATAAATGCGTAGGCATACATGAACGTCGGTCAATTAACATTAAAGGCAACGGACGCTTACCCGTCACATGTGAATAATCTCAGACAGTATAGGTGCTGCTGAAGAGTATTGTATGAGACTCTTTATAGATGATTCCTTCATTCTAATGTAATCAGGAAATATTTTCGGTCTCTCGAGTTTCTTAGTAGAACAGAAATTTATCTCTAAGTAACAAAAATTTAGGAGTCTAACTAGAATTCTGGTCCAAATGATTAATGAAAAGGAAATCTTATTAATGACCATAATCCTATAAGAGTCCGGATTATCCTATCCGTACTATTCCGCCACGCAAAGGATGAGACAGAGTTGGATGAGAAGATAGAATTGAAAAATAAATTGAATTTGAATTTCAACTTCTTTGTGAAGTTGAAAAATACTGGCATTGTTGTGATATGCTATATTTGCTATAATGATGTGTGTCCTCC